>PVIR01008115.1:0-58161 GCA_004026965.1 Petromus typicus
ACATCGTATCCAGCTGTGCCCCAGGAAGGGTTTACTGGGGCATGGGGGCTCCCCTGTGAGTGAAAAGCCATCAGCAAAGCCATGAATCACACCTCTGTCTTTAGTTCTTTTGTAAAACAGTCTCATATCTTTGCTTAAAAGCCATAGCCCAGATCACCCCTCCCCAGTGTACATTAGGGTGGGCACAGTCACACCTGCAGAAGGGCCACCTCCTGCGGGACGAAGACAGGACCCTCAGGAACCTCTGAGACACTGGCACCCTGTGTCTGGTGCCAGCCGATCTTTCCCAGCACTCACTGAGCAATCTCATGCCAGCAGATGGTTTTCTGGTTGGATCCGGATTCAGATGTCTGCAGCACTCACAGGAGGTCATTCATTTATTAAACTAGTATTTACTGAGCAGCTGCCAGGGCCAATATGGTGCCAGGCGCTCAGAATCTAATAACAAGATGCGTGCCCTTCTTGTCAGTCTAAGATTCTAGGCAGAAATGATCATAATAAAGAAAATATTTCATACTGCGTATTGTAGTACATGCTTTGACGAGAAGTGGTATGCTGTGTCAGAGGTGAGCCTGGGTCTCAGCCCTGGAGAGGGCGGCTGGGGGAGAAAGCCTGGAAGAAGCGCTTCAGCTGAGACGTCAGAGACGCGCACGGTCAGCCACGGTAAGCACAGGGGAGCCGGGGTGCTCAGTGGTGCCGCGCCTGCCTGCAAGTGCGAGGTCTTGAGTTCGATCCCTAGTACTGGGGGGAGGAAAAAGCAGAGGAAGAGTATTCTGAGCAGACCTGTGCAGAAACCCTGAGCTAGAGAGCCGTGAGTGTTGAGGAGCCTGGCAGTCGTGTTCGGAAGAAGCAGCACCAGAAAGGTGTAGGTGTGAATGCAAAGGAGCTACGGAGAGGTAAAAGAGGACCGGGAAGCTGCAGACACCTGAGGACAGGGGACAGAGATGGGGCCCGGCAAGGTCGGGGTAGGCTGCGACAGTGCAGAGGAGAGGGGCGTGCCAGCTTCAGGGACCGAGGCCCTGCCAGGCCTGGACCGGATGCCAGGGTTCTGGGCTGAGTGCCGAGGGGTCAGCAGCGTCCCTGGCTGAAAATGGAGGACAAGAGGGAGAGCCAGCCGGGCTCAGCCCAGGGCTGCCTTCCAGACGTGCGCGTGGACGGCCGCAGACCTCACAAAGGCACTGCTTGTTCAGGTCTGGAAGGTGGATGGAAATGCCTGGTGTACAGATTTTAAAATGCAAAAATATTTAAATCCATGACATCTTTAAAGCCAGAGTGTTTGGCTAAAGCCACATTTTACATGTATGCCAAACAAAATAAGTACACAGACTGTGGCACATAATTTGATGCCCATTTATACTCTTCCCTTGGCTTCGGACCCTCAAGTGCACTTCCTCAGGTATACAAATGATCATGCTGTCACATTCCCAGGCTTTTAGTTTCCTGTTACATTTTGTAGCATGTGTGTGTGTGTGTGTGTGTGTGTGTGTGTGTGTGTGTGCACGCACGTGCATGTACGCACGTGCGCTTGTCATTGCCCCTAGCCAGAGCCCTGTGCTGTCCTGTGGGAAGGAAGGAGGGTGGCCTGGTCGCGGTCCTCACCTCCTTTCTCTGAGCAGCCCCCCGGGGTTCTCCTCTCCCCCCCGCCGCTCTGAGGACAAGCGTGGTCCGGACGGAGTCAAGCCCCAGCCTCACACACGCTAGCAAATGCTTTACACGAACGCCTCACTCCAGCCCACGGTTGTTCCTCTTCCTCTACACACACACGTGTGCACACACACCTCCACAGCCTGGACATCTAAGAGTTACATTAAAACAGTCTGATATCTTGAACCCTGTGGCACCCCCCGGCTGCACATCCTAACCACGGGCTCCGCACACACTCGGCAGCACGGCTCTCAGACCCGGCACCCCTCCCACTGCTCCAGGGTTTGGAAGCAGTGACCGCTTCCTCCCACCAGGCTTCCCCGTCACCGTGTGGATGGGAAACGTAAGTGCAAAGACCTCATACTTGCAATTAACTGCCTCTTCCAAGTTTTGAAGGCTAGTGACTGGGTGTTACTTACGAAATGGTAATGGTGGTGGTGACGATTATGATGCGCCAGAATTCGCTGGAGAAAATGCCAGCAGCTTTCACTTGAGCGAAGATGTATCTGGGGAAAGGAATGCATCAGACATCTGCACCACCGCTCAGGGAAGGGCATTCCCTGCCAAGAAATGCATCTATAAGGAGCTCTGTCTTTCAGGGGCCATCGCTAGAGAGCTGCTTAGTATCACAAGTCTAAGTCTGCTTCCTCCCTTGCTGGGATATAATCGTGCTGCTTTCCCAAGCTCTCCAGCCTCTGCCTTCCAGGCACGTGAGCTTCTGCTCTCTGCCACCTCGAGCTGGATGGTGCCAGGCAAGGAGTTCCGGCTAATGACTAAACAGAAAGAACATGTTTTGCTTCTGGACCAAACTATTGCATTACAGTTGGGAAGACCAAGGCTTTCTTACTCCAACACAACAACCAGCATGGTCCAAGATGACAGCTGCCCTCCTGAAGCTGCCCAGTGCCAGATGACACACAGCCGGGCCCGCAAAGGCAATGACAGCACGACTGGGGTCCAATCCTGCGTCGTTCTAAGTGTCTAGTATATTGTTACCTCTGCGTCGTTGAGTTGACACAGATTGCTACAGACATTGGTGCCCAGAACTGAGAAGCTGCTATAGAAAACATCCCTCACTGGTGACCCTGGCTCTGGGCCAGACGGTGGACAGTGACCACACTCTACTGGACATTGTTGGAGGCATTCCCACTCACAGATATCAAAATGTTTGAAAAACTGTGCTCATTTAAAAGATAAATTCTTGCCTATCTAGGAAGACGTTTGCAAACAGATTGATAATAGTATTATGATGACTCCTATTGGCTGCAGCAAAAATGTAGCAGATGATATTGGTGAGCACAAAAGAAAAATTTGTCATTTTACAAAAGGAGATGAAAACAGACAAGAGAGAACCCAAAATATAGAAGATTTACAGGATTGATAGAAACTAGTGCTCATTCCCAAATACGAAAATAAGCCTTGAAAGATGGCTGTGTGAGCAAAGGGATGAGGGCTCAAGTGGGCCTCCTGGAACACATCCTCTGAAGCAGAGAGGTGGATTAGGGCAAACCTGACAGTTCTGACCTCTAAAACACAATCTGCATTGGACAAAGTGACTCAGGAGAGAAGAGGGTAAACCTCCCCAGGAACCTAGATTTGTATGACCAGCTCCCAGCAGATTCACCCCAAGAGGAGCCCTAGGTGTCTGTGGTCTATTAGCAGTAGAGCTACTAACAGGAAATTCGCCGGCCGGAGGAAGATGTGAGGAGTTTATTTAGTCACCTTTCCATTGCTGTGACAAAATATCTAAGAAAATCACTCTAGTGACATGAGAAAAAAATTATTATGGCCCACAGCTTCAGAGGGTACAGTGCTGGTTACTCAGCCCCATCACTGGGGCCCCGGATGGCAAACGGTCACAGCAGAAGGACCTGGGGAGTACAGCTGCTCACCTCATGGTGTCAGGGAAACAGAGACAGAGGAAGGGCCAGATCCCAGCACCCCCTTCAAGGGCACATACTCAGTGACCTCACTTCCCCCTGCAAAGGCCCACCTCTTAAAGGTCCCACTACCTCCCAGCAGCACCAAGGGCTGGTAGGGGCCACACCTTCAATGTCTGGGCCTTGGGGCAACATTTAGGATCCCAACCATAACACAGTCATGCTGCCAAAGGAACCATAACCTGGAATTAACCACTCCGCCCCCTTAATTTTGATGGACAAGAAGCAGGGAAGGAAACTGCTCCACCTGCATAGAAGATGTAGTTTGCAGTGTTCTTCTTAGCTACCATCCCAGATCCTAACAGAAAGAAAAACCTCTGGGGGAGAAGGCAAGGGATAGAGAACAAGGCTTCCAAAGAAGACCTCACACTGCTGGCCAAGGTTTCAGCTCGTGACGCAGTGGTGGCCGTTCTGCCTCCACTTTTCCGGGGGCATATACCCGCAGCCCCCGTCCCGAATGAATGTCTGTTGCACAGACAACCTGCCTCTTGGGTTCCCAGTCTCCAAGTGAGGGAGGTGCCCGTCAGAACTGATGGGAGGGCCGAGCTCGTCATTACATGGTGCACCAGCACTAAGGACCGCTGCACCTTAGTACCAGGGTCAGGTCAGCCTTTTGAGAATCAGTACACTGTGTCTGTGAGAGTTAAATATTTCTTCATCCACGGGGCAGACCATGGTCTTACTTGCCAAACATTCCCAGCTCCCCACCTCCTGGACACATGGTTTCCATGTGACTGGATAGGAATCCCAAGGCCACTTCCACTGATCCAAGGTGCCCTGTGCCTTATCTGCTCTATAATTGCAGCTCTTTTCCTTTTCATAATGACCCACAGCATTGGAAAGGAGAAAGCTCAGACTGGAAGACACAGAGCAGAGCCCCAAGAAGACGAGGGACAGATAGGTACTTGGAGCCGTTAAACTGTCCTTCTTAGAGCCCATTATACTTGTAGGTTATTTGTTATTGCAGCTAAGAGTGAGCCCTCCTGATTAATATGCCTCCTTACACTCCTGCCTGGAAGGAACATACAAAAGAAATGGTTAATATTATGTTTTTTAGAGATGAAAAGAATTGAACAGAGATAAGGAAACTCATTTCAAAGCTTAATTATGGCCAACATTTTTGTTCTTGTCACTACTTACATTTCTGCAGAGACCCCCGTGTGTGCTTAAACTGATCTGACATGAAACTTCCGCTTCCCTCTGCTTGCTAGTCTCTGTACGGAGGTGGGACCCAGCTGCCCGTCATCTCACTCTGACATCCTGTTTGACACATCAGTGGGATCATGACCTGGCTAAGTCTTTGTGATACAATGCTGTGAGTTGCTTTTGTTTATCAACCTTTCAATAAATATTTACTAAAGACAGTAACAGTAACTATAATCATTTAATAAATGCTCACTTTGTTCTAACACTTTGCTAAGAGCTGTTGTTACAACTGCATCTAGATGTCCCCCAAAGCTTCGTGCAGCCAAAGGTGGATTTTTGCAGAGATGGCTGGTTCTACTGTATGACCTTGGAATTGATTCACAGTGTGCTGCTATGGCTAAGGGCACTAGGATTAATGGTATGAGTGCTACCTGCTTTAGGTAGCCTGGACAGAATAAAAGAGGCAGAAGAAGCTTTGTTTGTCCCTGGCGGCTCTGCTACCTTCTGCACACCATGGGCTGCTTCTCCTCTGCAATGCCCATCTGAGATGCCACCCTGCCTTGCACTGAAACCTCTACAAACTGAGAGCTAAATAAGCTTTTGCTGTTTTAACTTTGAGGGCTGGGCATTTTGTCTCCGCAACAAGAAAAGTAACTAAGACAGATATGAAGTGGGATCCTTTCCTGGCCTCCGTTTACTTCACTTTATTATGCTCTCTTTTGCAGTGCTGAAGATTGAACCTAGCAGCACACACTACCTGACAAGCAGTCTACCACCAGGCACATCCCCAGCCTCCTCTTTTAACACACAAGAGAAGCTAAACTGTGTCCCAGGGCAAGAGCAGGGATCTAAACAGGCATCAAATGCATCAGCAGCCTGTGTCAGGGCGCAGTGGTCTCCATCCCCAGACTGAGTTCTCTGCAGGGCCAGTCGTACATGGTGTTCATGGAGACCCCCCACACACATATCAATTAAATGAGTTTAGGACTCTCACAATAGACGTTAAAATAGTAAAGGCTCAGGTACATTCGTCAGCACTACTTAGCTCAAGACTCCCCTAGTGGCTGTAACCATGGAGACCTATTTGCCGCATCCTAAGAACATCATTTAGCAAAGTGAGATCACAGAAGCCAACACCAGGAGGAAAGGTGACATCATCCCACTCATATGTGTGGTGGGCTGATGCCCCAACAGGAATTTTAAATAGGTAGGTGATTTTCCTGTCACCTGTGGTCTTGTGGCCGCAGTGACTGGAGTCCAGATCTCCTAATCCCCTGTCCAGCAAGCCTGTGCCACTCCGTGGATTATAAATAGCAAACTGGCCCAGGACAAACTCTGCGGACTGATTCCCTGAACCTCGGGCCAGAGAAAAACACACATTTCCCAGAGATTCTGAGATGCTTCAGCTAACAGGTATTTGATAAATATCCATTTATGAGTAACAATGAAGGATAGAAGAAGTAATTAGTCAAGATTAGATTTAGACATTGAGAAGCATGGTTACCTAGCATGCAAAGTAAGAAATGCTGTGAAATCCAAAATGTCCTCTTTTCCCCTACAATCACACCATCTTTCTTAAGGAACTGATGGGGTGAAAATATCTCTATAGCTGCATATGTGAACATGTGTGTGTGTGTGTGTGTGTGTGTAAGGAGGGGGTGGGTGGCAGACAAGGAGAGCTGAGCAGGACACAGAGTAGCTAACTGCAGATTCTGACCCAAATAGCAGGCACATGAGGCAGGAATACCAAAATCTAGTTCACTGATGGAAACACAAAAAAATCACGACTTGTAGGGAATATATGAAGAAACTGTTTTCCAGCCCTTTCTCCTATTTGAATAATATACAAGTCCTTTGAAGACTCTGACCTTGAAATTTTGACAGTTTAAAAAATTTCAGCTTCAAAGTTTCTGTCCGCTGTAGGTTTTGCTAGGTGGGATAGTGTCATGATTTGAGACTGAAGGGCCCCAGAGTCTGCTGTATTGAGGACTTGGCCCCCTGTGGGGCAGTGTCCAGAGATGGGGCCTGAAAGATGACTGGACCCAGGAGCGCTGACTACGAGGGGACTCAGGCATTGAGCTCCTGCAGCTGAGTGGACTGTTAGCAAGTAGTCCTAGTCGAGGAAGCGGGTCACTGGGCAGGATCTGAAGGGTGTAGGTGTCCCCAGCCCCCGCCTCTTCCCAGCGGCCATGAGGTGAGCAGCTTTGGTCCACCTTGACTAGCTGCCATGATGTTCAACCCCACCTCGGGCCATCAAACATGGACCAAAACCTCCGAAACTGAGGCCCAAATAAATCTTCCTTCCTTTAAGTTTTTGTTATCAGGTGTCCTCTAGAGTCACAGTGACAAGAAGTCTGACTAGCACGGGTGGAAAGTCCTTTTAGTCCTAAAACAAGTGGAAGGGCTTTGTGGTTAAGATGAGAACTTCCAGGATGGGGTTGTGACGTAGAGCTCAGGCAGCACGAGTTCTAAACTAAAGTGCGCTTCAATGTTTCAGAGGAATTTAAGAAAGCCCATAAAATTTTTTAAAGAAAAGAAATAATTAGAAAAGATGCCTGTTGAGTAGAAAAGATCACTAAAATAGTAAGAGTCAAAGGCCTCAGGGATGTCACCTTCAAGGTACAGTCTCAGCAGGAGGAAGAAATTAGACAGGATGCTGACGTCCACCTTCAATGCTTTTGTCTCCGCAACAGGAAAAGTAACTAAGACAGATATGAGGTATCTGGGATTGGCCTTCCAGTCTGAGGGACAGGAGAGGAGAGGAGGAGGCCGACACAACAGAGCGGCCCCACCGGCCGCCCACACGCGGCTTCCGCTGGAAGTGGTGAGGTGGCCTGTCCGCCCCGCCCTGGTCCCGGGGTCACTCGGACTCCTGCTGCCTCACACAGGCCACGCAGCCCTCGGCAGGGCTCCGTGCCGGAGACGCTGAGCCTCTGCGGCGCTGTGTTCCTTTCTGAGGAGCCAAAGGTGTGATTTTACTGTTCCGGATCTCCTGAGCGACTGGTGTAGTAAAGGAGTTGAGGCTGAATAATGCAAAACCCCTGGTCCAGGACGGTAGCTCCTCTCTTTTTCTAACTACAGTTTTAAAGAACCAAATTATGTTTTATGGTCTTTCATAAAATATTCACTCCTCCTCCCCCAGCACTCCCCGTGGCTCGGGAGGCCGGCAGACAGACTGAGTTAGGAGGATCTCGTGTCCTCCCAGGCGCAGCTGACAGAAGCCAGCGGGGCTGCTGACGGCAGGAGGGCGCTGACGCCAGGCAGGCAGTGCACCGCTCCCCGTGGGCCCGGGACGGTGCAGGGAGCGCCGGTGTGTCCGGGGGCACTTACCTTCCGCTTGGGACACTTCCCAGCCTCCTCTCCGTCCCCGTCTCCGATGCTTCCGGTTGTTTCTTGACTATCCTTCACGTCCATGGCAACAGCGAGGCAACCAAAATCTGGAGAAAGCGAGACCCACTGGTCAGAAGGGGAGTTCTGCCATTCTCCCCTGCCCTTCCCACGTGACCAAGAGGGGACAACTTGGCGACACAACGAGGACCTTCCTTTCAGAGGTATTTTACAGACGTACGGACGTTCGTATCCTGAGCCCCAAATACAAAGCTTGGGATCTAAGCCGGACTTCTAGGTCCGGTGTGGCCTCTCAGTGGCCTGGTCACTCTGCTTCCCTTGGCCTCAGTCTCCTTCTCTGCACTGCGAGGGGCTGAGAGGAGGGGTGAGCTGAAGTGTGAGTTACACCCCTGGAGCCACAGCTCTCGTGCTGGCTGGGCGCTCCTCATTCTAGGCCTTAAGCCACCCCAGAGGCTCTTGCCATCTGCCCACTGAGTGGTAGGAAAGCCACGTTTTTGCAAAGAGCAACAGCAGGGCCTGAGGATCGTAGTCACCCATCCCTGACAGCAGACGTCACCAACCAGGTCCTTCCCACAGGTGAGGAGGGGCTTCGCGCACCGCGCAGCCAGACACAGGGAGGCCTTACGCGCCCCCGGCATCCACACCCCAGGCCAGCGCAGCGGCAGACACGGCTGCCCACCCCAGGCCACTCCCCGCCCTCCCTCCGCGGCGAAGCTTTCCCACACCGTTCTATATTGGGAAGTGCCATTTCCGAGATAAGATGAAGGATAGCAGAAGCTGAAGGCTCTCGCACTGACAGCCAAAATATGAGAGGTGAAAACTGCAAGAGAGACATTTCCAACTGATTCGTGACGTGAAAATCTCAAAGTATGCTGCATCTCCTACTCAGCCCGAGACCCATTAACCAGAAGAGCCATCAGGCACTCTAAGCAGCTAGCATAGGTAGGAATCGCGGCCCTGCGGTCCCGAAGCTTTATTACCTGCGACACCCCGAGAACTGCCAGGCCCCTCTGAAGGGACCAGAGCGACGTCTGTGTATGGGGGGGGTCCTCCAGAGGCCCAGCTCCTTCTGGATTCAGGCTCGTTCTCCCCGCCTGCTGTCTCTTCCTCACACACCCTGGAGATGACACCACTTCATTCACGCGCTCAGCACGTACACATCCAGCGTCTCCCATGCACCAAGTGCTGTGTCCAGCGCTGGATACTGAGCGGGGAGAAGAGACATCCCTTGGCACCAAGGATGCTCTGAATAGTCAGACGCGCTCATATGTATGTGCGTTTGTCTGAATGTGGATGTACAGCCAAATATACACAGATACAGGGAGCTCAGAGCTGTGCGGGATGATATAAATGCCTTGTCGCTCGATTGGTGCTTTCTGATCAGTATGCTCTGGGAATGAATGGAAAGCACAGAGAAGGCTGAGGTGTTTAGATTATACATCGTGTTTCTCTGGAAATAAGACGTAGCCAAAAAATAAGCTCAGCAGGTCGCTACCATGGCGATAGGCAATGTTGGCGGGTTCTCTGGCTGCCCCCGGCTCAGTGGCCGCTCTGTGAGGCAGGCGAGGCAAAGACAGGCTGACCGCGCTGGCACTGAGGTCTCTAGTTGTCGAGGCTGATTATTCTCAAGCCGGGTCTTCCTTGGAGGAACAGGGTGTGCACAGACACACACATACACACCTGTATACCTCTACGTTCATTCACCTCATATGTACACAGTCACACAAATACACCTACACTAGGTACACACGTCACAACCTGTACACAGCATGTACTCATGTGCACACACGTGTGCACGTACACACACACACACACTGGGGGAGAGACACTGACCAGCAGTGCCCACTGTCGAGTCCTCCCAGCTGAGGCCCAGGCACATGGAGTGACCAGGACTTTCCCACCATGACTCATCTCTACCCTGGTCATGGAATGGAAAGCGACTGCGGCGATGCCCCGGGCTCAGACCCTGCACTCCATGTACGTGTCCTGTGCAGCAGTGGGTACAGAGCCCTCCGAAGCCACAGCTTGCAGACAGCCAGCCAGAGCGCAGGCTGGAGTGGACTCAGCCCAGAGAGGGTCAGCTGCCTCCCGGGCGTTAGGTCAGCTCTGTGCCCGCTGTCCCAGGGCAGACTAGCCAGGGACTAGCATCACCAGGTGTGATCCCGCCATAGACTAATCAATACACAGATGAGGCTGGAGCCTCAGATTCCATCACCTCCTAAAAGCCTCACCTCTGCACAGTGAGACTCTGGGCTATCTTAGGTCCAAACCACAATCGGGGCTTTAATTCAAATTAGCCGGGTCTCTGAGATGGGACAGCTTGGGTTTAAAACTCATCTCCTCCACTTCAAACAAATCAATTAATGTGGGCCCCACTTCTCTGCTGGAAAGAGGGGGTTACAACAGCGTCGTCTCCTGGCCACACGGCTGGGCTGTGTGTCACGAGTGAGCAGATGTGCCCTGCACGGTGCAGCTGGCCAGGGTGACGCTGCAGTGGGGTCGCCCTGCGCGTGCCCCACTCCCAGAGGCAGGGCACCTTCTCCTGTGCACAAAGTACTGCTGTGGCCAAAGGCGGCCCTGGGCCGGCACAAGGGTTAACTGAGGTAGAACAAGAGCGTCACATGGCCTTGCTCCAAATATCTCCCAATCTGATTGCCTCTCCCTGGCTTAGGGCTTAGGACCGACAGAGAAAGCCCTGGATCGGCCCCCGACAGTGGTCGGCAGCAGCCAACACACCAAGGCTCCCGACAGCTCATGGCCTCATGTTGCAGGAATTTCAAGAACCAGATGTCAAAATACAGGTAGTTCAGAATGAGCCATGGTGGGGAGTGACACCCTGGAGGACATTATTGATATAGGATTGGTGGACATTATAGAACAGGCTGTTTCCTGCAGGGAGCTGTTACCACACATCCCTGTGTGACACATGCCACTTCACAGTCCCCAAGCTCCCAGCTCACAGAGCACCAGCTGAGACTCCCAGGTGCGGTCTGTATCCCCTCTGCCACTCCTAATGCCAGCTTCAGCCCCACTGCTGACCTCCCTCCATGCCATGACTCAGCTCAGCCCCAAGGGCCTGCTGCTCCTGGACACGGACATCTCCCTGTGGTCACATGTGTTTCTGAGCTTGTTTCCTCCTCCACCCAGTGCACAACTGTGTACTGCTTAGCCAGAGGTCCATGTCCTAAGAAACACATCCTAACGTGATCAGGTGACCGGACAAACGTTATTGGGTACATTTCAACCAAGATGGCATGGCCTCCCACATACCAAACCTGTATGGGGTGTGAGTGTGTGTGTGTGTGTGTGTGTGTGTGTGTGTGTGTGTGTGTGTGTGTGTATGTGTGTGTACTGGCTGGTTGGGCCACAGTGAACACAAGCCTGGACCCAGCACTAAGAGAGAAGAATGCTATCAGGAGACACTGAACATGAGATATCAGCCTCATGCCTGTGCAACGGAGCCAACAGCCTCACGGTACAGATTTTTTATAAATCGAAGGAGCTTTGCAGTGATGATTAAAAAGTGTAACATGGTAAATAGACAGATCAGCCACAGAATCTTTCGTTACAATTGTGAAACACCATGAGGAGCATAGAATTGCAGTACTAGATTCCGACACCCCAGCAACTCTGTGCCTTGTTTACACCAGCCCTACACAAACTCATGGGTCGTGCCACAATATTATGAAGATGACACTTTCGAGTTCCATTATAATAACATGGGGACCACTGTCATGTATACAGCTTTTCACTGTCTGAAACACCTTCATATGTCATGTGACTGCATATGCACCACTCTCTTCTTTCTTGTCTCCACTTAAATCATCTCTCTGGAGAGATCCTCTTTGACCCCTTTAGGTGGAGCATCCCTCTCTGCTTTCCTGTATCATCTTCTTTATAGCATTTATCACTACCTGACATAATACATACAGTAGAACCTTGGTGTGCAAGCATAAATTGTTCCAGAAACAACCTTGTAGTTCAAGGCACTTGTATAGCAAAGCACATTTCTCCATAAGTAATAATGGAAACTCAGATGATTCATTCCATAACCCCCAAATAGTCATGTAAATGATTATAATACTGTAATACAAAATAATAAAGAAAATGCAAATACAAAATAATAAAGAAAATGCAAAGTATAAGGAGAGATATACTAATTAACCTGCACTTACCTTTGAAAACCTTTGTGTCTGGTGTGAGGGAGACAAGAGAGAGGAGGGTCATTGTGTAGGACGACTTTCACTGTCCATAATGGAACCACTGCTTGGTCTTGGCTCCATGGAGTCTTTTTCTTTCTGTGCAGCTTTAACAAAGAACTTCTCCAGTGACATTTGCTTTTTCCTCCTTTGGAGGATTTCACGGAAATGTGACATTGCACTGTCATTAAAGAGATTCATCATTTGAACTGCTGCAGCCTTATTCAGGTGGTGTTTTCTACAAAACTGCATTGTTTCTCACCTTTTACACATCTCCTTGATCTTGTACGGGGTGAGGTTCCTCTGCCTTTTTTTCCCCTCCTCCTCTGCTGATGAGATCCTTTCCATAACCTCTGCCTGTTGGGGAACGATCACCCACAATCCTGGAGATACAGACAGACAGACAGACAGAAAAATCTTTGGCTCAGTTGTGATCATGTGGCATTCAGTGTCACATACTACTAACACTGCAAGACATTGCTCACTTCCCAAGTTAAGCTTTCACTAGAAGTGTTTGCTCATCCTGTGGAACACACACAGAGCAAATACTCAGAGCCCTAGGTTTTGTTGTGTTCATATTTTACAGCTTTTCTGAGATATCACTCACACACCGCACAACTCACCAAAATGTCCAATTCAGTGGTGTTCAGTGTGTGCACAGAGGTGGGCAGCCACCCACAATTAGTTTCAGAACACACTCATCTCTTCCAAAAGAAACCTCTCAACCATCACACTTACAAAGAATCTCCCATGTCCCAGCAGCTCTGAGCAACTACTGCTTTTTCTCCTTATGTATTTGCCGCTTCTGTGTGTTTCCTGTAAACGGAATTGCATGACCATGTCTGCTGTGATCGATGCTTCCTAGAGTCACCTGCACTGGATGTGAACCAGTGCGTCATTCTCCTGATGGCCACACAACACTGCATTACAGGATGCAGCGCCCTTACCCATCCATTCGATCCGCTGTTGGAAAGTTGGATTCTCTTTTAGATGTCATGAATAATGTTGCTCACATCATTCCGCAGGGCATCCATGCACACATTTTTGTGTGGACATATTCTCATTTTCCTTGGATATATGCCCAGCGTAGAATTGCTGGCCCATGTAGTAATGCTGAGTTCAGTTTCTGAGCAGTTGTGCCAACCTATTTGCCAAAATGACTTCGCCATTTTACATTCCCACCAGCAGTGTATGGGGGTCCAATTTCTCCTCGTCTTCACTAGCCATTGTTACTTTCCATTTTTAAAATTCTTTTCATCCTAGTGGGTATGAAATGATAGCTCACTGTGATTTTGATTTGCATTTCACTGGTAATTGATGAGGTCGATCATCTTCTCATATGCTTATCTGCCATTTGTAGATCTTCTTTTGAGAAATGTCTGTTCAGATTTTTTCCCACTTATTTATATATTCTACATACAAGTCCCTAATCAGATATATAATTTGCAGTATTTTTTCTCATTTTATGTATTGCTTTTTTTTACATTAGTGGACTGTTTTGTAACAGGCTTAGGTTTACAGAGAAATGGGGACTTTTGCTTTCTTGACCGCACTCTGAAGCACACGTTTCTCATGTTGCAGAGTGAAGCCCAGCCGTTTCTCTCTGCTGGTGCTCGTGCTTTTTGTGCCAAAGGTAAGAATCCACCATCACGTTCAAGGTCCCAAAGCTCATGCCTCAGAACCCAAGAATTTTATAGTTGCTCATACATTTAGGTTTTTAATCCATTTTGAGTTAAATTCTGTAGACAGTGTGGAGTACACATGCAAGTGTGGGTAAGCAAGTGTGCTGGCATGGATGTGTATTTTTTTTAAACCTCTCTTTTCTTGCGGTTCAGGCCTCAAGTAGAGGGATTCTCTTCTGTTTTGTTCACTGCTGTGTCTGTGCCAACGTGTAAACCATCCGCCCATAGTGATCACTCAGTGTATGTTGAGTAAGTCAGTGGTGACCAACACGGTAAACACTATTCACTATTACGGCAGCTGCTGTTCTCACACTGCACCCCAGGCCTTCAGCCCCGGACTGTGAAATCCTTGGACCAGTCTCTCGAACGCTCTCCACCTTCGCCCCTCTGCCTGGAGTCTCGTTTTTCCCAGGTACAACCCTGGTCCTCCAGCCAGTCTGTGGGTGATCTCAGTCCTTCCACCTCCAGCCGAGGCCTCCTAAGTCACTGGTCTCTGTCTCTCCTCGCCCTCTTCTTCTGGTTCTTCCTCTTCCTCTCCTCCTCCCTCTTCTTCCTCCACTTCCTCCTGCTCCTTCTCTTTCTTCTTCTTCTAGAACTTCCTATCCCTTGGGCCACTCTAGCCTCCAACCAAGAGAAGTTAATGAACTTCCCCCAAACTCACCAAGCGAGTATGTGATGGATCTGGAACTTAAGCCCAGGGTCTGGACAAACACACATTACAACTCTTTCTTAAAAGGAGATAAATGCTATGGGCTCTTTTTCCACCAAGAAAAGCAAAACTAGTCCCAGGGAGGCACAGCCATAGGCTTCTCTCCATCTCAGTGGTGAAGACGGCTATGCATTAGTCCTTTTCCCTCTCTGCTCTGAAACAGAGATCATGAGCAGCTCTGGCCGCAATCCCAGCGCCCACATCTTCGGCATCCTCTTCATGGCCTCTTCTGCATTCTCCTCTTCCTGAGCCACGCCCCAAAGCCCTCCTCCTCTCCTGCCCGCTCCAGGACCAGGCTGCTGTTCACTTTTCTGCTCCTTCTCCAAGGAGAGCAGGAATAGCCAGGGGCTGGACAGAAGCTTCACCCTGAGCTGCAGTTGTCTCATTTAGCTTGTCCCTTTAGTGTGTCCCTGTCATCACTCGGCAGACTGCACACGTGGCTGAGCGCTCTCCTAATGATCCACTCGTGGACCTCTTCAGGGAGGGACGAGCTGCCTGGGTCACCATGAGGGACCCCATCTGCTCTCTATCACAGAGCTGGTCGCCAAACCTCTCAACCACTGGACGCATAATGGAGATGGATCTGTCCCGCAGGATGGCTTCTAAAAGCAGCACACATCAATGAATAGTTCCTTCCTGTTGTTTTTGCCAAAGTAGAGCCTGAACTGGTGAAAGGGAGAGAAAAGATCTCTTTTTATAAGCTTACAAAAAATAAATTCTTGTCCAAACAAAAATATCATCCCCCAAAAAGTGCAAGAAAGGGAATTCCTCTGCACTGGGGGTGGGGGAGATGGCAATCCTCAGGGGACCGGAGACATGAGGACCTTGATGGCGGAGGCAGCAATGTCTTTCTTGATTACAAAATATGGACATTAGCATTCTCTCTACTTCCTGTCCAAGTGATTTGCATACTAAGTTGCATGCTCTAGACCTTTCTCTCAGCCCAGATTCCACTTAATTCTGCTTTAGATAGCCTATGTTGTCCTATTTATTCCTCTTAATTATCTTGTGTGGTCTACTCCATCCCCCTTAACGCCCCCGCCGATTCAGCTCTCATTATAATCCTCAGTGAGAGGAATTAGTGTGTGTGTGAATTGGGGCCAGGGTAAGGAAAAGCACCAAAGGAAGACTGGAAAAGCCACAGGCTGTGTCAGCAGGGCTGGAGCTCAGAAGCAGTCATTCTGTCAGACAAAGAGCTCTTTCCTCAGGCTGTGCTAGGCTAATGCACTATATTTTCCTGTGGACTTTTTTTTTTAACAGATGCTAATGGTCTATTTCTTACTGAGTTTTTTTTTTTTTTTGCCTGATACACTATACTCTAAAAGGAAACATTAGGAAGAATGGCTCTTACAACCCACAATTCTCACCTACTTCCTGAAGCATTTGTACTTTGAGATATTCTGCAAGACTCATGTGCAGATTTGTGGGGACACACACCACTCTCCAGGTACTAGACCCCACTGGAAGCATTAGTATTTACTTAGCTAATTTAATTCTAGAAACAATTTCATCTTTATAGTTGGACAGACTGATTAGTTCGTCCATCTTTTTCTTCTTCTCCCGGACATAAGGACAGACTCCATTTCCCAGCTTCCCTGTCACTTAAATCAGCATATGCCTGAGTTCTGCCCCACAAAATGTGGGTGATATCTTGCCCTGGCCTGAAATCTCTGTAGATTTTAACATCCTCTCTCTTTTCGGCCAGATGAGGTACGGCTTTGGGGACTAAATGGTTGGGGGTGCTCAGGGAGCCACAAGATAGAAGGGATCTGGGTGAATCACGGAGTCTCTCGACCAGGAGCCCCCACGCCGGGCAGTCAGATGACCAAATAAACTTGCACTGGGCTCACTTACTCAAATTTTGTTTATAAAACTTAGCATATTCCGACTGCCATAGCCCCATGCTACGATGGTGAAATTGAGACCCCAAGAATGCATGTGACTCTCCCAGAGTCAGGTATTTCGTAAGTGGCGGAGCTGGGACACACAGCCAGACCTCTTAACTAAAATCACAGCTTCTGTCATCACGGCTTCATTGCCTCATCGTCACCTCTGCTGCTGCTTTCAAGGGAGCAAACATCTGCTGAGACAAGCCATCGTTTATACAGATGCGTTTACAGCTCATTGGTGCTGTCCTAATTAGGGCCTTAATGAAGAAAGCTCTGGGGAAAAGTAAGCCCAAGCAGGGAGGGAATCAGGGCCAGATGCTGGTCAGACAGGAAAGAGGTGCCACAAGGTCACCTTCGAGAACCGCAAGGAAGCCTCAGCCAACGGGCGACGCCATCCCAGGGAGGCAGGTGTCAGGGGCAAAGCCCAGCTACGCCGTGCTCACAGTACAGAAAGGCAGGCTGAGTGTGGCTCTGGGTGAGGAAGCAAGCTGTGGTCACGTAGGGAAGCACATGTGATGTGACAGGTTTCTGCCACTGTGATAAACACGAGAGAAGAGCAATCCAGAGAAAGGTTTATTTTGGCTCGCAGTTTTGGATATTGGCCACAGTATTTTGGACTGGTGGTGGAAATACAAGCTATTCACCTCACCACGCAGTAGGAAGTGTAAGAGAGAAAGAGAAAGCGACAAAGCTTCCACAGTCCCCTTTGAGGCCACACCCCAATGATCTAAAGACCTCCCATTAGGCCCCACCTCTTAAAGGTTCCACCCCCTCCCAACAGCTTCGTCCTAAGAACAAGTCTTTAACACATGGGTCTTTGGAGAAACATCCACAACCTAAAATACAGCATTTGAGAAGGCGTACACAGCTGCAACTAGCTCATCTGCTCTACCTCCCAAGGATTAGAGTGTAAAGCAGCTCCTTCACTTTCACAGAGATCTGCTACAATCTCTCACTCTTACATCGCCAGGCTCTCCTTAAGGAAGGCACAGAAGAGTGTGGGGAGGGCAGGCTGTCAGCAGTTGGGACTGTCTGGACTCCCGGGGCACACACGCTGCCCAGGGCTTTGCAAACGCTGCTGTCTGTGTTGCCCCCACCCAGTCCCACCCTCTGGTGCCCAGGTTGGGAGCCATCTCTCTCTGCAGCTGAGGGTTTGATGCCCATCACCGCAGAGTCGCTTCAGCACATACCCTGACAGATGGCTGTCGTTTATCTGGTCTCCTACCAGTCTAGGCACCAGCATGTTTACTTCTGAGTGCCCAGCACAGCACGTGGAATACAGCAGGAGTTCAGCAAATGCTACAGGGAAGCACCTGGTTTAATGAGCGGGGTACTGAGAAAAAAATCACTTGGTGCTACAGTCAGCAGAGTAACAGGCTCTGCAAAGATGACCACTGTAATCCTGGGAAAATGTTACATGGAAAAATGGAATTGGAGTTGCCAATAAACTGACCTTAAGACCTTAAGACAGGGAGATGATCTTGGATTATCCAGATGGCCCCATGTCATCCAAGGGTACTTAGAATATGCCGAGGGAGGCTAAACCACACCACATCAGCCCAGTGAAATGCAAGGAAGGTTTGACACTACACTGACATCAGAATTGATGGAGGTCATGAGGCCAGGACAGGAGGCGGCCTCAGAACCTCTATCCTGGCCCCGTGAGACCCATGTCAGACTTCCGATTTCCAGAAGTGGTAGGAGCCAGTGGGTGAGTCCGAGGATAAACAGTCTCCAGAGAAGACAGTTTGTGACCAGCCTCGGACAGGAGTGTCCGCTCTTCAGGTACCTTGTGGGGAGCAGCCTTGCCTCGGCCTCTCATATTCCACAACTTGTGGGTTTAACTCAGCTTCCTACGTGGCCATGTGGCTTCCAAATATTCTTGTCTTTGTTATCCCTAGCTGAGCTACTGACCTGACCTGCACACCCAGTCTGGAGCCTCATTTATAACCCCATACATTCGGAGGACGATGACAGAATTAAAGGTCTTTTTATTAAAATCACAGTAGAAGGGAATCCTCTGTTCAATAGAGTCTTCCTCTCTCCTTTGCTTCCTCCTTCCTTCCTTTACCTAGGCTGTTTGTCTCTCTTCTTGTTATTTCAGGGAAGAAAGCTGACGATGGAGTTTTCCGTCTTGCCTGAGGAGGAGGCAGGGGCAGGAGCCCATCCTGTTACAGCATCCAGGGCCAGAGCTGGTCTGGAATAGGCATGCACAGCCAGGTGCTTAGACTCCATCAACCACACGGCCATTGTGAAAAGACTTCCACGGATTTCTCTCTGTCTCTGGCCTTTGATCTTGTCTCTTACAAGTTCTCTAAGAACGGAGCAAACAGGCGGGTGCTGAGCAGTAGCTGGGCTAGCTGGACCACCCCTGGTCCCGGCTGGCAGCTGGACTTCAGAACAACCCTCTGTTCACTGGGCCACACTGTGCTCAAGGAGGGGCTGGCAGCTGGTCAGCTCGCCCAGGGGGGGGGAGCTGGTCACAGCCACCTTTCCGGGCACCCGGGCTGCTCTTCGAGAGCTACCCTTCCTTGACTTTTGAACCCAGCTGGCCCCAGATGCCTTTTTTCCCAAGCTCCTCTAGCACAGTTTTAGAAAGCTCAAAATGGCCATTAACCCTCACTCACAGGGCTGGGGAGGATGGCCACAGCAAGACACTTCTGCACAGGCCCTGGGTATCACCATTTCCCTGGGTCTGGCCTCTCCCTCTCTCTCTCTCTCTCTCTCTCTCTCTTCCTCCCTCCCCCCTTCATTTGCCTTGATCGCTGAGGGGTCAGATTGGTGGGAGAGACACATAAGACATATTCACTCTGTAAGATGCTGGCTTTGGGGGATAAGGAATTCTCCTTGTTCCCACAGGCCTAAGGAAGACAGGGTGGGGGAGTCCTGTCAGTGGAGCCTCTGCCTTTGCAGCTCTCTTCTTGAGACCCTAAGAACTTGGTAGAATGCTGAAGAGCGGCACTCTGGGAAATCGCCTGTCCACAGTCAAAGGCTGCTTGGACAGAGTGTTCATGACCCAGACTCCCTGTTGTTCCACCCTAAAAGAGACAGAGCGTAGATTGTTCTGCTCGTCGGTGTGCACAGAGCCTGCTCTGGGGGCTGTTAGCCTGGATACAAAGGCCCTAGCATCTGGGGATGGGCGGAAGCCAACAAAGCCTAGGCACAGTGAGAAAGACACGAGTCTCGCTGCAGCCCCAAGCGCAGGGGCCTCCTCCCTGCCAGTGTCCTGCAGCAGCTGCCACTAGAGCGCAGCACTCCTGAGTCCTCCCTTCCGTCACCTCAGGATCTGGGTGCTGCTGGCCCTGTCCTGGTTCCCACACAGCCACACCTGTCTCACCAGCAGTGCAGCACAGTCTGCAGCCCCAGCTACTGCTTCTCTCTCCCCCGTCAACTGCCATCACCAGCCCGACCATGACAGGAGTGGGGGTTCAGCGCAGCTGCTCCAGACTAGGCAAGAGGAGCCAGGGCCTGGGGGGAGTCCCGAGGGTACAGGCACAGTATTGACACCCACAGCCTGCACCATCTCTGGCAGCGCCCTCCGGCTATACTCCACCAGCCGGCAGCACCGCTCTGCTGCGACCCAAGGCCATGACAGCACACTGCACCGGACCAGTACGTGACTCGGCCCTGTATCTGCTCTAGCCCGTGACACAACTCGACACCCTGTGCCCTGTGCCAACTACGACAGCGCCTGCACCATGAAGGCCTGTGATTCTGCCCTGCACCCTGAACCGCACTGTGACATCACCGGCCATTCTGAATCAAGGCCTCAACGCCTCCTACCCCCTTTCCAGGCTGCAGTCTGTACAGACTATGAGACTGGCCTGTCCCAGGCTGTGACGCTCCATCCTGACCTACCTGTCCTGTCCTTCTCCAGTCCTGGACCAACCTGCCACACCTGCCCAGCACCTAGGACCAGGCCATAAGAACGACCTCAGGCCAGGCTGCTGCAGCGGCCCGGCCAAGAGGATTCCCCTGCTGTGGCCCTGGTGTCTGGAGTGCCCTCGGGTACCGTCTGTTGCCGCTGTATGCAGCCTGCGTCCATGGGCTTCCCAGCCCCGGAGCAGGAGCCGGGAGTGCACACGTCACTAGGCTCACTCACACTACAGCGGATTCCCGCCCTAGAGAGATGGTCAACAGGTTCAAACATTCGCGGAAGCTTGCTGAAGACGTTCGCTATTTGAGGCCCACTGTGACCCACTAGACACTGTGCCAGGCCTGCTGTCCCCCGGCCATGCTGCTCGTGGCCATTGGTAGTATACAGGCACATGCGTGTGTGTACGCACACCCACGCACACACACGTACATACATGTGTGTGCACACACCCACACACGTACACACGTGTGTGCACACCCACACACACGTGTGTGTACTCACACCTGCACACACGCATGTGTGTACTCACACCCGCACACGCATGCACACACATGCACAGACGTATATGCACACCCGCACACACATGCGTACTCACATGCATGTACGCACACACGTACACAATGCATGCACACACATGCACACGTGTGTATGCACACAATCCATGTATAAACACACATACACATGTGTATACACACCCACATGCGTACACACACGTATGCACGTGTGTGTGCACACACGCACATGCGTGTACTCACACCCGTGTGCACACACGCATACACACATGCATGTGAAGACTACAGGTAGCTGCTGAGAAACTGTTTCCAAAGCATTTAAACACACTTGACTTAAACCGGGCGTGGTGGCACACGTCTGTAATCCTAGCACTCTGAGAGACTGAGGCAGGGCAGTCACAAATTTGATCCTAGCCTGGGCACCTTAGTGACTTTATAAAGAATGAGAGGAGGCCGGGGTGCAGTTCAGCGCGAAGACCCCAGTTCAATTCCCAGAACCGAAAGAGAAGCTGACGTGCACCGTATCTGGAACAGTTACGAAGCGTCAGAGCAGATCACGTGTGTGAGCGGTAGCCTGGGACTTGCTGTTCCCGACAGCTAGCTTATTAGATCGTGACTGCTCTTTTCTCCACACTCCCGTTCTGGTTTCCAAAAATATCAGCCTTCATCATTCTTGCTCTGTGCTCATTTGACATCAGTGAATTCCTTCACCCCAGTGACGTCAGTGGTTTGCAAAGCTTTGATTCTCACAGAAGTGTTACAAACTGCTTTCTGTTCTTTAAAATTTTCCTTTGATTTTTTCTTGGAAGGTGGGATCTGGAGAAGCCGGGATTTCCTGTGCACACCGGGAAAGAATCTTCAAATGTAAAGACCAGACAAGATGAGGCGTAGCGCCATGGGACAGCCTGGTGTAGGCCCTCCTCGGGAAGCGGAAGCGGAGCTCGATGCAGGAAAGGGGGATTCTAGAGCCACGCTCAGCCCACCCCCAAGACCCTGGGAAGAAAGGAAGGCACGAGTCCTGCTTTTCTTTTTTCTTTTTTTTTTTTGCAACAGGGTCTCGCTTTGTAGTTCAGGCTGGCCCTGAGCGCAGCCTCAAACTCACATCACAGCAGTCCTCCTGCCTCTGCCTCCCGAGTGCTGGGATTACAGGCGTGAGCCACCACGCCCGGCACTGTGGTATGTGGTACTGGTTGCTGCTGGGCGTGAGTCTCCACGCGCAATATTGTATGTGGTTACCGGGGATCAAACCCAGGTCCTTGTGCTTGCAAGACAGGCACCGGAACCACTGAGCTAAATCCTCGGCCCCGAGCCCTGCTTTTCAAATGCAGCCATGGCTGGACGGGGGATTAGAAGCAAAATCACTGGCTCATTTAGTGGTAAATAAAGTGCTTCCAGAGATTGGAAAATCTACACCTTCCTGTCAAAGAACAGGTCCCAACCCGGCCAGTATGACCTGAGAGAGAGTATTAGAGCCTCCTGACAGAGATCCTCCATCAGTTACAGCTAAAACAATGTGTACTTCTTACCTTGTCATGGAGCTGAGTTCGGGCCAGGGGGAGCGGAAGTGCTGGTGGGGGTGGGAGGCCGGCTAATTCCACACACCCTCACCTCATAGTCTCTCAAAGTTGAAGAATGTGATCTTGGACAAACGGAGGCAGTTAGGAGAACGTTTACTGGGAAGAATAAAAAGTGCTCCTGTCCCAGGACGGTATTCCAGTGGACGCCCGAACTATCTTCTTTGTCCTATTCTTTTAAATGAATAAGCAGGGCTTAGGAAAAATCAGCTACTCAGCTTGGTTCAAATAAACCAATTATTATGCATTTAAAATATTTCTTGAATTCCAGTCTGGAGGTAGAGAGTCTGACAGACAACTTAGCATACTCGGCAAACAGCCTTTTTCCCGGGCAGAGGGTACTCATCTCTCCTTTCTGACTTTCCCAGCATGCTCTGCAGATGAACCTTTCTTCTGTTTTTATTTTTAAGCTGAACCAGCTCCATGACTTGAATTAGCTCTCAACTCAGTTGTGACTGTCGTTTTCTTTTATGTGCTCTATCTTCTCCTTGACTGCCTATTTATGGGCTAACTTAATTACTACAGTAATGTCTATCGGTTCGTTTTCGAAAGAGGCCAAACAGCCTTTTGGTGATATTGTGGGCTGTTTTATAGTTCTGAGGGTGATGGGCTTGTAATCTTGAAACAGGTTTGCTTCAGAAAAGTACACTTGTTAAAACGATTCTGGGAGACTATATGGTTCAAACAAGAACTTAAAAGTTATGTGTCAACTTTACCCACAAATTCGGATGATAATTAACTCACTAAGGCACTACTGACCCACCTATTTAATTTAATCTCCATTAGAGAACCTACAAAATTTCCTGAATTCGGGATGCAAACTAGAGTCACATTTTCCACAGGGTAAATGTGTGGACAAGAAAGGGAGTCTAAGATTAACTTCAGGCTGCTGGGGTTGCCCCAGGGTCTCACACGAGTGAGGAGGTTGTATGCTCTGAAGACACAGCAGGGCAGTAAGTCTGGTGTGGACGATGCTCAGGGCCCACGCAGAGGGACAACCGGACACAAGAAGCAGTGACCAGGGTCCAGGGCTGTTCTCCCTAAAAAAACAGTAGGATCGCAGAGCTGTATGGGCTGCAGCCAAGAGCGGGTCAGACCCACGTTGTACGCCCGTCTGAACGAGGGCGGGAGGATGGACCAGGCTGCTCAGGAACTTGAGTCTGGCACAGTCGGTGAAAGAGGAGACAGCGCCTGCCCTGTGGAGCTGGCGAGGGCAGCTGCTGAAGGGTAGTGTGGCTCCCAAGGGTGTCATGGCTGTGCCAGGCCCTCTGAGAAATCAGGGCCTCCTTCAGGAGAGCCAGCGTTCATGTAGGATGAGAAACACATTGCAAGTTGCAGGGGTTAGCGGGCCCTGGCCACAGGTCCAGGGATTGAACTCCACAGGGCCAGCACGGGATTACTATCCTATGAGGCTTCGGTGACCCTCCGTACCCAAGGTCATCAGTGAACCTCTGTCCTGTTTACTGCTGTTGGAACTCCCAGAGCGCGGCCATTCCCTAAACTCCCAGAGGAATCAGTGAATAATGAACGCAGTTGCCAAGGGAGCAGTTTCTGGTCACCGGACTAAACCAGTCACATGATCTCCCGGAGTCCTGACTGCTGAAATCCAAAAGCAAATCAGGACCAGAGAGAAGAATTCCACGTAGACCTTTGGACAAGTCCCGGATCCCACAGCTCTGTGTGCATTTTTCCCTATAATGCGTGCCTGAGGTCAGGTTAAAATTTTACTCTCAGTAAGATTAATGGTAAGGAATGAAATAATTATACCAATACAATGTCGTAAAGTTTACTTCAAATTTATGAGTCATTTATTTCTTGAATTCTCCATTTGATGCTTTGGGGCCACTGTTGATCTCAAGTAAATTAAAGTGTAGACAAACAATACATGAGGGACTTTTGTATGCTTAGGAGGCATTTTGTTTGCATTTGTTTTAAATATTTTTATTTTGAAACGATCTCAGACTCACAGAAAAGTTGTAAGCACAGTACAAAGAATTCCTCCCAAACAGTCATTTGTTTTATCCTCCCGGCTGTATCAGTCATCTACCATTTCTCCATCTATACAACATCTCAGCAATCACGTCCTAGTCCACACCCACCCAGGCACCAGCTCACAAAATCTATAGAGGATATGATGATCCCCTTCCGGAGCCACTGGACATGGATCAAGATCAGAGAAATAAATCAGGAATAGTGCTGTGATCTAATCCACAGACCCTGCTGACACGTCACTGATTTGGGGCTGCTATTCTCTTTACCAAGGGAAAGGAAAATTCCCGCAGGGCCTGGTCCCTTCGGTCCCCTTAAACATGAAACAGCCCCGGTCACCCCTTCATCTCTCACACCTCTAACATTCTTGAAGCACGTGGACTATTTCTTCTGAAGAATGACCCCCATCTTGGGTTTAACTGATGTGCTCTTCGGAGTCCCGCACCAGGCTCTGTGTGGTGCGGGAATACACAACTGTGTACTTCTTGGTACGTCCTACCGGGAAGCGCACGTGACTATTAGTCTAATAATCACCGACGTCTATGTTGATTGCTCAGTTGTCTGCCAGCTTTCCACCATGAAATGACTCTTTTCTCTCTGCAGTTACAGATGTGTTGACACTACTGCACACATGTCTGTCTCTCCTCAGCCACTGCTGTTACTGGAAACAGTTTCAACTGCAGCGCACGACAAAGGTGATCTGCAAGCCCCTCGGCCTTGTCAGCTGGTCCACAAGAGCTGTCCCTTCTCCTCACTCTCCCACCTGAATGCACTCAAGGATTCTTACTGATTCTGTGGTTTACGATCTGCTGTGATCATTACTGATTTTGAGGCTCAAAAGTCTGCGTGAGGCCGGAGGAAGCCTTTCAGTCCAGTGCGCGTCCCCGTCAACTTCGAGCTGCTCCTTGCTGTCCAAAGCGGACGTGTCTGGTCGCAGAAATTAGCTGTTTCTCCCAGAAGCCCTCAGTTCTTGTACTGGAATGTACGTAGAAACCAGGACCTGGAGGCCAGGCTCTACATGTGCTCATGCTGTGCAAATGTGTCTCTGTGTGTGCGTGCATGTGTGCATGTGATTACATTTAACACATAAAAATATAGTGATGTTCACTTGTTTTACTTATAATCCATTTTAGATTTCTCTCTGATTTTGTGTGTCTACATTATGAACAAAGTATTATTTAAAGGCCAGAACTATATAACAATGTCCCCGGAGCACCACTGTCCCCTTACCTCCATCTACCCCGTTTCTGTCCCCAGTCCTTTGCATCCCATCCCCAACCCCGTGGCCTCTCTTTGTAGCCAGTCTTATTAGTTTCTGGTTTATCCTTCTTATATTTATTTTTCCAGGTAGATGCTAGAAGTTATACATTTGCTGAACATGTATTCTGTTAAGTTTTTCATAATAAAACTGTATTGTGGCCATGCTTTAGTTCCTCATGTGCATGTATGCACCGTGAATCCTTTACCAGTCAGTATACTTATGACACTGGAACGTCTTATTAACTCCGTGATAAATTACTGGTGTCTTTCTTGCCAGAGGCCTGAGGGAGACCTGGTGATTCCCAGACGCCTGCCCGGAATCACTGTGTCGTGCAGGTAAGGAGAAAGAGGTCTCTGGAGGAGGGACTCCTCCCTTGCTCTGCTGGAGCCTGATCTGCCGGTCTCAAAACCTCGCCAATCACTGGGAGCTCAGGCCATTTCTTCTGAACTCACCAGCTGGGGCCTAAGGAGCACTTCTCAAGGGGGCAGCCCAGAGACTCTGGGTGCCAGTTTTTAGCTGAAATCCTCCTTTGTGTCTCAGCGAGGGATGGCGCTCATTCGCAGTAATTTGCACATGCAGTGGGGAAAGAGATGAGATTCAGCCAGTTACAGCCCACTTGGAGAACGTTAAGAAGACCTGGCTGTGTCTACCGCTCTCTAGGCAAAGCTGAGAAGTGAGATACTGTCTCTTCCCTCCAGCTTCTGTGGTGTGGGAAAAACTGGTCACCCGAACCGCGCGGGCTGGACGGAGAGCGGGTTAGAGCTGCTCCGCTCGGGACCTTCGAGGCAGGAGGAGCGGGCGGCACGGCTGCGGGCGTGAGGAGCAGCCCGCGACAGTCTGCTCACCCCAGCAAACGCGCCGGGCAGGAAGGGGGGGCGGCCGGGTCCCCTCACAGCTGTCAGGAAGAAGGCTCAACAGAGCCGGCAGGAGTCAGAGGAACTCGCATCTGCGCTCCCTCCCGCACAACTCCAGGTGATCCTGGCCACTTCGCCCGCATAACTCCAGGTGATCCTGGCCACTTCGCCCGCACAACTCCAGGTGATCCTGGCCACTTCAGCGGCAAGGCAGGGTGTGATCTTCCGAGGGGAGTGGGGGAGAGGACGGAGCTTGTGCTCCTCGCCTGGCACAGACACCCTGACACAGGCTGAGCAGCCGCCCCCTGCCCAGCGTGGAGTCACGGTGAATGCACGCTCACCTCCGCCCACAGCATGTCCGTTATGAGGGGCGCCGAGGGCAGCAGGAGACGGCCCATCCAGGGCCGCCCCAGGCTCACTACATGCCAGTCCAGCCCTGGTCCCCGAGGAAGTACTGCATCTCCCACACCTGCGCCGTGCAGGCCTGCAGCACAAGCTCGTGGGTGCCGGAGGGTTCCGTCCTTAGCTCCAGACACCGCCCCGTGTCCCTGTTCATAAAAGCTCCGCCCTGGGTGGGATGAGAGACAGAGTCAAGGTGCGAACTGTGTCCCTGGCTCCAGCGGCCGTCCCTCCCTGCCTTATGGGGCTTCGTCAACATTCAGACAGGAAGATCCGGGCGTCGGAGCAGCGCTACAGTCAGGACTGAATTCCTGCTCCCCACATGCAAACCACCGGCCTGGGAAGATTTCAGCCTCTCAAGCCTCGATTCCCTCATCCACGACGAGGTTGAGAGGAAATGCTGCAGCTGAACTGGCTGTGCAAGGCCCTGCGTGAACACCCAGACCTCTGGGAATGAGGGGGAAGCAGGGAGCGCGGGGCAGCACTGCTGGGAGTCTCGTGGCTGGCACGGGACAGAGGTACCAGAAGCCTGGCTCTGACCCCGCAGTCACACCGTCGTCGTGTGCAGGGGAGGGCGGGCTTCCGGTCTGCTCCCATGTGCTCCGACCCCCGAGCTCCTCCCTGCGCCTGCAGCCCAGGGATCCCACCGTCCAGCCAGCCCACCCCCTGTCTGGCGCCTGCCCTCCGCTCCCCAGCATATGTGCCCTCTCAGAATGTCACTTAGTGAGTGGGCCAAGGTCGCCCCGCTGTGAGAGGGTCCGGTCACACGTGGCACATGACCACCAGGTTCTTGGCACATGCGGGGCACGCTCTGAGGTCAAGTCTCTGGCTCCCTCCACCCATTACCTTCCCACCTCTCTTCTCTGCCAACTGCAAAGTGACCCCTACAAACCCAGCTGCCCTGGACTCCCCAGCCCCCATCCGCCCACCTCCTGCCTCTGCAGGGCGTCTCTCCAGGTCTCAGGACATTTCCCCGGGTGCCCCACAGCTCCCTTCATGACCCCTGCTCCCAACCACAGAGGTCCGGGTAGAGTCCCCAGCTGAGCAAGCCTCGCCCACCAACGCCCACACAGCCTGGCACAGGACTGGCTCGCTGTTCTTCCGGGTCTCCACGGCATGCCTCCCTGAATGCCAGGTCACACTGCCGCCCTGCTATGCTTTCTCCTGAAGGCACCAGCCATGCACCCCTGCCGCCCAAGACTGACCTTGGAGGAGCCCTGGGCAGCAGCCCCTCCGTACTTGGAGCCCCTCCCCGGGAGGCAGAGAGCCTTCTGGTCTGACATCCTCTCTCTTTACAGGTTCCTTTTCATGGCCTTTAAATATATCCAAATATCGTAATATTCCCAGGATAAAGAAAGAACCCAAAGCTTAATTCTTCATCTTTTGCAACCAACACTCAGTGTCTTCCCCCGACCTTCAGAATCGGATTCTCAAGCAACGAGACGGTGCCCACAGCAGGGAACACTCTGGCTTCAGTTCTGGACACTGTCAGGCTATGGGGCTTTGGGGAATTATTTGGCTTCTCTGTGTCTTAGTTCTGTTACAGAGGAACAGACCTGAGGTTTAACCCAATACCTGTCACATGTTCATAACTCTGGCTACTATAATTTATTGTGATCTGTTAGAAAAGAACTGATGGCTTATTTCCTATTGACTCTCAATTTCCATTTAATAGTAGTCCTAACATTGGCTTGCATGTGCTTATTTTTTAACTTAGAGCATATTTTTTAACATATCCTAAAAAATCAGCAACACAGTGGCTGGTAAGGTGGAGCCCTTAAGAGGAAGGCCTGGTGGAAGTTCCCAGTCTTGGGACCTGTGAGACCCTGGTCCCTTCTTTTCTCTTGGCTCCCCAGCACGTGCTGTGACTGGGCTTTGCTTTCCAAGGCACTCACTGTGCTGCGTCACCTCACCACGCACGGGCCTGGGACCCCCAACACTGTGCCCACACGCACCTCTCCTTCAAGCTGTTCTCAGGAGCTCAGTATTGTGACAGCAAACCAACTGACACAGGCCTCTTCTGCAAGGAGACAGCAGCATCCTCCTTCACATTCATCTCCCCAGGTGAATCCGCCCTAACCACCTGCGGATACCTACCACTGCCCGGGCCATGCCAGATGGCAGGCATAAGATTACAGGTCCCGGGTCCTGCCCTCCAGCTCACAGCCACATAATGGACAGAAACAAATGAGCAGCCAGTTACAAGAGAGGGTCAGAAGGCTGAGCAGCAGGGTCCTGAGAGACCCAGGTTACCCTATCCCCCACAGGTCCACGCACTCCGTGTCAGCCCCGCTGAAGAGGTGGGAGGGGAGGAGTAACTCCAGCAGGTGACTCACCTGCTTAAAATCCCAGTGTATGTGCAGCTTGCTCTGGGCAGCCTGGAAACACAGCTCCAAAGTGGGCTTCTCCTCGTGGCCCGGGTCTGTCAGGCAGTACTGGGCACCCTGAGCCTCTGCAACCAGCGGCCCCACATACAACTCCCCCCGCAGGCGGTAGTAGACGTTCTGAAAGGGAGCGAGGTTCTGCTGAGGGACAGACCCCCTGGCGCGAGCAGCTGCAGACCCTGCCACGGGCTCGCGGCCAGGAAACCTCCCTTCAAGCTCCCAAGTGGACACTGCCTGCTCGATGAGCGTGGACAGGAGGCTGTTGTGTGCCTCAGTTTCTCTGGCTGTTAAGCAGGAAGGAAATCTATCGGACATTCCTCAAAAAGGCCCTGTGAAGGCCACATGCGAAGGAAGACAGCAGATGTGACTGTCCTCCCGGCCGCACGTTGCACTCTGAGCCACACCCCTTCACCCTGCAGGGGCCCCAGCCCCTGTCTTCCCCACCCTCTGCTTTCCATTCTGCAAAAGAAATGCAGGCTGCTTCCTCTGCACACTTCCCAGGGTGCACAGGAGCAGGCGGGAGAAAAGGACGGTCTGGAGGTGACTAATAAAAACACCTCCCACAGAGGACACACAACCAAGATTCCCCGCCAGAACCGAGCTGTCTCCCTGTGACGCTCTGAACAAACCAGGACGCCCTTCCTTATAAAGGTTCCTCGCTTAGCTGTGGGCCGGGATGCTCAGACTCCACCTCCCACCACCGACACCGCATCTGAATCTGGCGAGACCCCGGCCTGCTGGGTGGGCGGGCGGCGTACCTGATGGCTGAACTGATGGCACGGGTACATGATGGGGGTATTGCCGGGCACAGGTCCGCGGTCCAGGCAGGTGCCTTTGTCCAGGGAGTTTTTCAGCTGAAGGGAAGACGCACACCGACACAGCTGGTACAAGGCTGTTAGACTCTGAGGACATGCGGCCTCCCCGGGGCCCGGAGTCGGTCTTGTGTAAGAAGGGTGCAAAGCCCACCAGCTCAGGTGGGCAGGGACAGCAGCGCGTGCCTGTCATCCCAACACTTGGGAGGCTGAAGGGAGACAGTCGCCACTCCTTGTCTTAAAAGAAAGAACAGCAGGGGCCGGGGAGTTAGCTCAGCGGTTCCGGCGCCCGTCTTGAAGCTCAAGGGCCTGGGTTCGATCCCCCTGGTAACCATACAGAATACTGGTCCTGAAGACTCAGGCCTCAGGCCCAGCAGCAGTCAGTACCACACACCACACACCACACACCACAGTGCCGGGCGTGGTGGCTCACGCCTGTCATCCCAGCACTCGGGAGGCAGAGGCAGGAGGATTGCTGTGATGTGAGTCTGAGGCTGAGCTCAGGGCCAGCCTGAACCACAAAGCGAGACCCTGTCTCAAAAAAAAAAAAAGAAAAGAAAGAACAAAAGATTTTGCAGATGTACTTCACGGTGAAGGCCCTGGCTTGAACCCCCAGTACTGCCAAAAAGAAAGGAAAGAAAGGAGGGAAAGGATGACAAGGGGGACAAAATATAAAAATAGAGGAGAGGAGGAAGGAGGAAGCGGAGGCCCCTGAAGCATTTTCTGGAATGAACACTTGGGGCGCTACTGAGATGCGGCTTCTAGTGCAGAGCGCCTCAGCGGACGGAAGGTGCCCCAAATGAGAGAGCAAGGCCAGCAGCGCCCAGGGTCTGCCCAGGGACCAGAGGCAAAAAGGGGCAGGGGGGCAGGACCTGGGGAGAAAGACAGGAAAGGCCTAGCAGGGGCTGGGTGGGGGACGAAGGCGTCGTGGCAGGCTGGGTTTGGGATGGGAAGTCCCGTAACCTGGATTTCACTGTCTAGGACAGCCAAAGCTTTAAAATCTGAAACTGCAGGTCCACAATACGTACTCTTCCGTAGCCCACAATGTCGTGGATCGGCTTCAGGAGTGGATAAACATTGTTCAGGTACCAGTCAAAAGTTTTACATTTCAGTTTCTTCCGGAGTGCTCGTTTGGAAGAGATGTCTCCATAATCAACCCCGGAGTTCTGAAGAAGAAAACAGGAAAGCCCCATGCGTCTCTGTGCTTCCTTCCATGCTTCCTGCCTAATCCCACCTGGGACGCAGACCACGGATGAGGAACCTGAGGATTTCCCTGCTGGCCAGAAGTGAGCTTTAAGTTTCACACTTCCGGGAAAGTGGAAAGGCTTTGAACTCTGCTGGCTCCACGGACACGTGCAAAGCCGGCACGTAGGGTCCCCCCGGGTTTATTTCTCAGTGCAGTTTCCTCCTCTTTGGAATGATATTTGCCTCAACAAGGCACATACTGTTCCTCGTGATGGCCCAAAAGGCTTTACCAGGAAATTCAGCGCCCAGGTCTGGAGGTCACAGGAGCGCCCCCAGAAGTGGTATTTGTGGGTAATCCAAGTGCAGAGGGAAGGAAGAGGCAAACCACGAGGGGGAGGCCGAAGCCTCCTCCCAGAACACTCCTCGGAGGTCCGCGGGAAGCCACCCAGTGGACTGTTCACTGAGTTAGGGACAGCTCCCTGTACAGTTCGGTGCAGACACAAGCATGAGTCTGTGGAGGGGACAAAAACGGAAGTGCGGCTCTCCTGTCGCGCCTCAGCCTGCTGGGGACGGAAGAGGCTCTTCCCCTGTCTTCAAACAGCGAGCTGGGTGAGGGCAGAGGGTCAGGGTGTAAGATCCACAGCCTGCCGCAGCCATCAAACGCATTTAACTCAGAAAGTTCAGGTTGGAAATTAAAGAGTGAAATACAATACCCCATGCGACAAAACCCCAGAAAAAAGCAGAAGTAGCTTTCAAGCCAAGACTGATCAGAAGAGATGAAGAAGATCGCTACATACTTTTTATGGGAACAATCCAAGCGCAGTGGACAATAATCACTGATATATATGCAACAAGAACACACAAAACAAACATGAACTGACATCAAAAATCAGGTAAGTGCTCATACAAATGTAACGGGGACCTCAGCACCCCACTGTCACCAACAGAGCAACGAGACATAAAACGAGCGAAGAAGTGTCAGGACGGAACCACACGTTCGAACAAACGGACTTAGTAGATGTCTACAGGGCGTTATACTGTAGAATAAACATTTTTCTCAGCTGCACATGGAACATTCTCCAAAACAGACCACATACCAGCTCACAGAACATGCTCTATAAATGAGCAGGAACTGAAATTATCCTTTGCATGTTATCAGACAACAGTGTAAGGAAACTGGAAATCAATGGCAGAGCAAATCATAACAATTTCATAAACACATGCAAATTTAATAGTATACTCCTGAACAACCAATGGCTTATAGATGAATTAAAGAGAAAATTATAGACAGTTTCATCAATTAAATGATAGTACCAGTGCAACATACCAGAATTTATGGAACACAGTGAAAGCAATCATATGAGGGAAATTCATAGTGGTGGATTCCCACATCAATAAAACAGACTGAGCTCAAAAAACAACCTAATGTAAAAATCTCAGGCTTTTAGAAGAAGAGCAAGTTAAGGCCAAAACTTATATGAAAGAGGAAATTATAAAGATCAGAGCAGAAATTAATGCAACAGACTAAGTAAACAATACAGCCTGCATTCTAATAAGATAGAAGAAATGGACAGATTCCTAGATACCTATGAATTACCAAAGCTGATCAAGAAGACATAAAAGTTCTAACTGAAATTCCAGGAATGGTGGCACAGTTCTCAGGATACTGACGCAGGAGAATCACTGTGAGTCTGAAGCCACCTTGAGCCTCACAGTGAGACCTTATCTCAAAAAACCTAATAATAATAATAATCACAGGGACTGGGGTTCTAGTGCCTGCCTTGCAAGCACAAGAGCCCGGGTTTGATCCCCAGTAACCACATACAACAATACTAGGTGTGGAGACTCACGCCCATCAGCAATCAGTGCCACATACCACAGTGCTGGGCGTGGTGGCTCACGCCTGTAATCCCAGCACTCAGGAAGCAGAGGCAGGAGGACTGCTGTGAGTTTGAGACTGAGCTCAGGGCCAACCTGAACTACAAATAGAGACCTTGTCTCAAAAAAAAAAAAATCTTATCATCATCATCCAAATAAACAATATTACTTAATTAAGTTGAAGACATAATTTAAACTCTACCAACAAGAAAACACTAGGCATGCCAGATTCACTGTTGAATTCTACAAAGAGACCGAATGTCACTACTCCTCAAATTCTTTAATGACATTGAAAGGGAAGCAGTACTCCAAAACTCATTCCTAAAAGCAAGTATTACCCTGATACTAAAACCAGAAAAGGGTCCAACCAAAAAAGAGAATTACAGGCTACTCTCCCTAACAAACACAGTAATAATAATCCTCAGCAAAATACTGGCAAACAGAGTGAAGCAAATCATCAAGAAGGTCGTACAACACGACCGAGGAGGATTCTTCCCAAGGATCCAGGGATGGTTCAGTATATGCAAAGCAACAAATGTAACACACCATATTAACGGAGCCAAGGACAAAAACCACATGATCATCTCAACTGACACAGAAAAAGCACTCAACAAAGTCCAAAATCCATTCATGATAAAAATCCTACAGAAAATGGGAATAGATGGTCTTTACCTCAAGCTGATAAAAGCCACATATGATAAACCAATAGCCAACATCATACTAAATGAATTTTTAAAAATGAAAGCTTTTACGAAAATCGAGAACAAGAAAAGATGTCCACTGTCACCACTCCTGTTCAATATAGTTCTGGCAGTACTGGCCAGAACAATTAGACAGGAGAAAGAAATAAAAGGAATAACGGTAGAAAAGGAAGAAGTTAAATTATCATTATTTGCAGATGACATGATACTCTACATACAAGACCCTAAAAACTCCACCAAAAGACTTCCAGAGTTAATAACCAATTAAGTAGCATAGCTGGATACAAAGAATACTCAAAAATCAATAGCATTCCTATATACTAATAACCGACTCACTGAGAGAGGAATTAGAAAAACCACATGTTTCAAAATAGCATCCAAAGCTGAACTACTGAAGAATCTGACTAATGAAGAAAGTAAAAGATCTTTACAATGAGAATTATGTACTCAGAAAAAAGGAAGTCACAGAGAATATCAGAAAAAGGAAAGATATCCATTGTTCTCGGGTAGGAAGAATGACTACAGCGAAAATGGCCAAACTTCCAAAATCATTACACACATTGAAGGCAATCCCAATCAAAATAATTATATCTCACAGAACTAGAGAAAACAACCTTAAAATTAATTTGGAGCTAGAAGAGACCTAGAATAGCAAAAGCAATTCTAGGCAACAAAGGCAAGATGGGGACATCATAATTGCTGACTTGAAACTATATCACAAAGATACAGTAATAGGACAGTATCATACTGGCACATGCGCAGGCGCGCACACACACACACACACACACACACACACACTAGAGCTGAGGGTCAGTGGAACAGACTACAAGATGCAGAGACAACTCTAAACACACCCAGCTACCTTATCTTTGACAAAAGGGACAAACACTTTCACCTGAAGAGAGCCTCTTTAATAAATGGTGCTGGAAAAAATGATCTACCACGTGCTAAAGTTAAAACTGATCAATATCTTTCATCATGCACTAAAGTAAAATGGAAATTGATCAAAGATGTAAGTAATAAGACAGAAACACTAAATCTGCCGGAAGACAGACTAAGCAAATCTCTTGAAGACACTGCGTAGGCGCAGACTTTTATGAACAAAACACCAATCACACAGGAAATATCATAAAGAATTAACTGGGATCACATCTTATTAAAAAGTTTTGCTGGATGTAATCCCAGCAATTGGGAGGCTGAGGCGGAGGATCTCTGGGAGTTCAAGGCCTGCATAATAAAACTCTGTCTCAAGAAAAAAAAAAAAAAAAAGCTTTTTCATAGCAAAAGAAACCATTAAAGAGTGAAGAGACAACACTCTAAATTTTGTCAGCTGTTCCTCAGATGAAGGATGAATATCTAGAATATATAATAAATTCAAAAATATCAGACCCTCAAATTTAAAGACCCAATCAAAAATGAGCATCTGAAATGAACAGACACTTCTCAGGTGCAGAAGTAGAAACAACAAAGATATTAAAAATGTTCAACATCGGGCCGGGGAGTTAGCTCAATGGTTCTGGCGCCTGTCTTGCAAGCGCAAGGGCCCAGGTTCGATTCCCCGGTAACCACATACCATACTGGGCATGGAGACTCACCCCAGCAGCAACCAGTACCACATACCACAGTGCCGGGTGTGGTGGCTCATGCCTGTAATCCCAGCACTCGGGAGGCAGAGGCAGGAGGATTGTGATGTGAGTTGGAGGCTGAGCTCAGGGCCAGCCTGAACCACAAAGCGAGACCCTGTCTCAAAAAAAACCTTAAAAAAAAAGTTCAACATCACTGGTCATTCATGAAATGCAAATTAAAACAACACTGAGATTCTGTCTCACTCCAGAAAGAATGGCTACTATCAAGAAATCAACCAACAAAAATGTCAGCGGGGATGTGGGGAAAAGGAACCCTTCTCCGCTGTTGGTGGGAATGTAGACTGGTGTAACTATTGTAGAGATTCCTCAGAAAACTAAAACTAGAGGTTCCATTTGATTCAAACTTTCTTCTTGGTATCCTCATGAAAGAACTAAGAGCATCATACTGCAGTGATATATGCACAACCATGTTTATGGTGGAAGAGTTTGTAACAGCTAAATCTTAGAAACAGCCCAAGTGCCCATCATCGTAAAGATGTGGATGTTTTATGCAGTGGAGTTCTACTCTGCCATAAAGAAGGGTAAACTTGAGACGTTTCTAGTAAAGAGATGCACCTTGAGAACAGACAGTTAAGTGAAAAAACAACACACGTGTAAATGTTGCATTGTCTCTCTGGCGTGATAATCTGAAAGGGTAAAGAAGGACCAAATGTATAACAGACATTGTGAAATGAGAAAACGGTCAGCAGGACAGGGGCTCTAGGGCGGGGTGAGGGAGAGAGGAAGGAAGGGAAAAGGTACTGAAAAGGAGAAAAAAAGGAAAGAAATAGAAACAAAGTTTTTTTAAAAATACGAAGTAGAAAAGCAGCTGAAAGGACTAGAGAGGAATGGGGGAAAAGAAGAATCCAGGTGTGTCATGTACGGGTGCAAATTCCTGGCAATGAAGGTAATCATTATGGAGATCTACAATGCATCAATAAAATTAGTATTAAAAGTCCATAAATAAAAAGTGACTGGAACAGCACTGTTGTACAGATTATGTCACTACTGCCACATCTGGATACAACCTGGGTGCTTCAGACCTGTGTGACGTTATCTCTTCTCTCCCTCCCCGTGCCTGCCACGCCCTCCGCCCTCCGTCCTCTCCTGCTTCTGCTCAGCCTGTGACGAACCTGAAGCGGCAAGTTCCAGGCCATGTAGACCATGTGCCTGTGCTCATCCATCCAGGTCTCGGCCACGCGCAGGGCGTTGCGCTTCATGGCAATGCTTAGATCCAAGGCGTAGGGCTTGTGGTGTCGCTCCAGATGAGCAACACGGGAGCAGGGTAAGACCTCGATCTTCCCGCCACACTGCCACACCTGCCAGAGAAAGGAGGCGTCACCTGCGTGGGCTGGGTCTGCAGCCAGTGAACTTGGCGGCTTCTTGACTTACAGGGTGACCCTAAAAACTACCCAAAGACTGTAAGTTTTGTCCCCCCGCCCCCTTTAGGTTGCTTCACCTTCTTAGCTGAACCATCCTTCCTCAGCAGTCTACCAAAGTGCTCCTCTCTTGTCCTCAAAGAGCCGCTGAAACCCCACCTCCTTCAGGAAGTTCTGATAGGACCCAAGGAGAGGCGCTTCTGTGCCCCCGGCCCCAGAGAGTCCTAAGTCCTGAGGCACCGTGTCCTGAGCCCTCCCGCCAGACACAACTTCTCGTGAGCCTCTCTGCCCGCATGCTAGATCCAGGGTAGGGACAAAGACCGTGTGGTGGCGTCCATGACCCTCTACCCAATCTTCTTCCCTTGACTGTGAGCCTACGATCTCTTTGTGGAATATGAGGAATGGAGTATGGAATATGGAACATGACTGTTTCCAATGGAATAGGACTGTTTACAGCACATATTTGACTACCTGTCTGGGTTTACGAGTCACGTGAGGGAGATCCATTAGGCTGGGAGACATCTGTCATGGGCTTTGACAAAGCCAGCCAAGACTGAGCTACCTTATAGGGAGGGCCGCCTGGCAAGAAGTCTGGAGTGGCTTCATCTGGTTCTTTCAAAACAGCTCTTTCCCTGAGCAGGTGGACACGAAGGAACTGAGAGCTATCAATAGTCGTGTGGTCCTGAAAGCAGATCCTTCTACAGTCCAGGCCATGTGAGGACCCACACTGGTCTGCACCTAAGCTCCAGCCTTGCTGAGGGCCCCACTAAGCTGTAGACCCTTGACTGACAGAGCTGCATCTTGCTCTAAGACACTAGACTCACGGTAATATTGTTACACAGCAATACATACCAATGTGAAGGCTATCATGACTTTGCTCCTATACACGCTCTTCCTTACCACCTTGATGGCTGCAAACATACTCGTCAAAACATACTTGCATTCTTAAACTGGGCTTAGAAAACACTTTCATCTTCACGTTGGGCTGACATCACGCGTCCTGAGTCAGCTGAGCTGCAGATCCTGGGCACTAGTTCGTTCCCATGCAGAAGCGAAAGCCTCCAACACTCAGGGCAGGAGATCCCCGCGATAACAGTGGGGAGCTGGGCTCTGCCGGCATGCCTGTCACACCAAGAGTGCCATCCCGAGACGCCAGTTCCTTCAGTGGCCTTCAAACCTTGCAAGTCTTTCTCTGCCTGTTAACTCACAGCTCCTTCCATCTAGCATCCCACAGTCCGGAACAATGGAGTGGAAAGGAACACACGTGGCAGCTAGCCTGCTCCGGATTTTGATCTTGGCTGCGCACCCAGCAACGGGAGCCAAACGCTCGCCCGTCTGCAGAGAGGCCACGCCCACCCCAGGCTCCCCAAAGGACTGAGGGAGTGCTCACTGCGGTGCCTCCCAGGTGACCCCAATGCACAGCTTCCTCTCGCTCTATTTCTCCTCACTAGTCCCTAGAATCACATGGGGATTACATTCAAGTTGTTCTCCCTACAGTCATGCAAACGGATATCCAAATACAACTTTACTTCAATTTTTCTAGTTGGTGAAAATTTCCAATTCATAGAAATTTAAGGGAGAAAAATCATCTTTTGGCACAAGAAACCCTCAACACACATTCTGGGCCCAGGAAACCGGACAGGAAGCTCTGGTGATGTCAGTGCCTCACAAATTCCGGCTTTTCTTTCCTCCTCATGATCCCACTTACATTCACGAGCGCAGGGCCTGCCGCGGCCACTAGATGTCAGAAGAAAACACCTCATACAGCTCTGCAGTTCTCCAGGATTTGTACCACAGAAAGACAGAATCTAAGGTACAGAAGTGCTCAGAGCCAACGACCACCAGAGCAAATCACACCCCCTGGGCAAGGACCGGAAGGATTTATCTCCAGCGTACTGACCAACAGACCGAGCTGCTCCCTCTCTCTCCACTCTGGGGCTGCTGTGCCTCGAGCAGCGGCTCCCCCACCGACCTTGTCTCATGATGTCCCGCCTCCAAGCCAGCCAACTACAGACACAGCCCCGGAAAGGAAACCTCTCCTCCATGAAGTGGTGGCTCTTGGGTATTTTGCACCAGGGACTAGAAAAGTAACTAAGACGTTGTGGAAGGGACACTGCATGCAAGAAATCTGTTCTGGGTTGACGGCGATGTGTGGAATTTATTGGCTCTAATGCTTCCTGGCACTTTGAGCTTGGCCTCGTGGCCTGTTTTGAAAGTGTGTGTCCAACTCTAGGCCTTGGGCGACTTCATGTGTTTCCATTGGACCCCTGCTGGACCACAAAAGGATGTTTTTCCGTAGATGGCTGCTGTCCCACCGGACTGAGCCCCAGGTTAACATATGCAGAAAGGACATCTCTTCCAAGCTAGGCTGGAACTGTCGAATCCAAGAGAATCAATTATTATGGCTTTAAACCAACAAGTTTGGGATGGGTTGTTACACAGAGTTTTTTGTTTGGTTGGTTGGTTTTGTTTTGTTTTGTTTGCAATGGCTAATGAAACTGCACTTGGATTTCTTTAGTTTTCCCCATGAATTTCCTTACAGCGCACAAAATTTCACTCTGTGCATTTGGCCTAAACAAACAAGAGAAGCTGCCAGGGACAGACAAGAGGCCCAGTTGTTGAAGCGTGGAGCCAGGATTATCTCAGACACATAAAGCCTAAGAGGAGGAGGATCAGACTGAGGGTTCCAGTTCTGTGTCTGCCCTTGGATGTTTCTAGACTGTATCTGAGCACACTCCTGCCCCCATATCCACTGCTCTGTCTGGCCCACACTGGAGCAGGCCGGCGGCCGACACATCTGCGCTCCTTTGGCCCTCTACTGACTTGGCTTTTTCAGGCCTTGTTCAAACTTACAGAAAGCTGCTTTCCTCTAAGATTGGTTTATTCCAGGAGATGCCTGGAAAATGTCTGGAAAACGCAGGAGAAGTGGGACAACACCTGCTTAGCCTACTCTGCCCTGCCCAGCCATCCCTCCCAAGGGATATGGTCCTGCATCAGAAAGCTGCACTCTGAGAACCCCACTGTCAACCTCTCCTTGGCCCAGTGACCCAGACACAGGAGAATCTGGCCACTTCTTGAGCCAATGATATTTGTCCTTTTCCAGGATTCTAGAGATCCTATCATCCTGTTATCTTCCTGCTATGGTTTGAACCTTAAATGTCCCCCAAGGCCACATGGTGATGCTTTGCTTCACTACATGCCCAAGGGCAACAGGGCCAAGCAACCATGGACTAAACCCTCTGAAACTGAGAATCGTCACAGATATTTTGTTACGAGGATGGAGAACTAACACACTCCAGTCCTTCTTCGGCCCATACACAGCAGGGAAAGGAGCATACCCTCAAACTGAGTTCCACGTTCTCTCCTCCGTAGACCAGCATCCCATCATCCAGGCCCCCGATCTCTCCCAGGAAGAGCCTGTCAGCAGCCAGAATACCCATGATGGAAGGGCTTCTGTGGAGGAACAGGTCAGACGAGGGGAGGCTGGGGAGCCAGGGACAGCTCAGCCTCCGGGCTCTGTCTATACCTCTTCTGATGGTGTCCCTGGTGTCCCTCTTCTGATGGTATCCCTCGTCTGAGCTGTCCCTGGGCTCCCCAGGCTCTGAGGCTGGGGAGCCAGGGACAGCTCAGCCTCCGGGCTCTGTCTATACCTCTTCTGATGGTGTCCCTGGGTGTCCCTGGTGTCCCTCTTCTGATGGTATCTCTCGTCTGAGCTGTCCCTGGGCTCCCCAGGCTCTGAGGCTGGGGAGCCAGGGACAGCTCAGCCTCCGGGCTCTGTCTATACCTCTTCTGATGGTGTCCCTGGTGTCCCTCTTCTGATGGTATCCCTCGTCTGAGCTGTCCCTGGGCTCCCCAGGCTCTGAGGCTGGGGAGCCAGGGACAGCTCAGCCTCCGGGCTCTGTCTATACCTCTTCTGATGGTGCAGGTCTTCCTTAAATCCACAGGTGGGGCTACATACTGCAGGATCCCCCGCCACTGTGCTGTCATTACCCTTCTCTAGTTATCTTAAAGGCTCCCCTTCTTTATACCAGTATGGCAGTTTCATAGCCCGATAATGCTTAAGTGGCCAAGTGTCTTCTAAAATATTAAATACATTATTCAGCTTTTGTCTGGAAGTCCAAATAGCCCCCAAATCCCTATGGTTTCCTAGCTGGTTGGTTTCTGCTAATGGCTTATCCTTCACCCAGCTCAGCCACTCTTTTACTCCATCACTATTGCCGCCCCTGAAGCGACTGAGCTCACACACTTTGTTCCTGCCTCCCCTGTGCCAGCCGAGCCCCGATGCCCAGCAGACGTACCTCATGGGGGCAGTGACGTCCTGCAGTGCAATCCAGGTTTCTGGCACTGCGTCATAGCGGCACCACAGTTCCCAGTTAAACCCATCCACGGCCAGGCCGTACTTCGTCAGTTTGAAGTTATCAAAACGAATATTGTCGAACACAGGAGATATAATCACGGTGTGGTCCTCCTGGATCCGAGCCAAGATGGGCTCTGCCCTGGAAGGAGAGTCGGTGGCGAGCCCCGCCTGAGCAGGGGTGGCGGTGGCGGGAGCAGACAGAACTGCTCCCTGCACCTTGCTGGATGTCAGCTGCCTTGTCATTGCAGCTGTGCCTGCTGGTGAGGAGGACTCTCCAGGGTCCCCAGAATCTCTACAGCTATCAAAATACTTGGGGCTGCCAGCAACTGACTCGTGTCAAAGGCAAGTGGTACCCCGGCACCTCCTCAGGCATCAGGAACCAGGGCTGTGGTCAGTGTGGCATCCAAATCTCCACTGTCTCCTAGGTCTCAGTTTTCAAATGTGTTTCTCCATGTTCTCTGTCTGATCTTTATAGTTTGTAATCTCAGGGCTGGGAGGAACTTGGAGGAGCTAAGGACAGGAAGTGTCTTCATTTTACAGATAAAGGAAGAAAATGTCTAGTGAAGCGACTTCGTTAGAGTCACTAAGTGTTCAGCAAAGTCGGGGTCTGGATCTAGCTGTCAATACTTCCAGCCCACTATTTCTTCAGAACTCTATTTCTCTAGCCAACCAAAAATCCTTGAGTAAAAGCTCCCCTTTGCTTAAGGCCCCCATTGGCTTGTCCTATTTCCACACCTCCTGTCATGTGTTCAGTATTAACACACTGTCTTTGTTCTACCCTCCCAGGAGACCCGCTCTGCAGCCTCACCACCCAGCGTTGACTTCCACGTGAGCGTCCAAGATGGCGACCACGTCGGCCGTGGCGGCTTCCCAGCCTGTGTTCCGTGCGTGCGCGAGACCTTTCCTTTCTGTGTGCCGTAGGATTTTCAATAGTCCCGGATACATCTGGTTGTAAAGCTCAATCTTTTCATCCAACTGTACCTTTAGTTCTCCTGCCAATCAAACACACATCCATAGAGATCATATGCCATCTCCCGTGTGGGCCAGACATTCCTAAATAACCCTATGCACCCTTCTCGCCGTCGCTCCTGATTTTCTCTCCCCAAATCTTCCGTTCCAGGCTGACAGGCTCTGGTGTTTTGGATTCTGCAACTTTGTTCACATGATTCCTTTCTCCACTCTAACCCTATTCCAGCCCCCAGCCTCTCCTTCTTTCTCCACCTTTTTGGATCCTACCAAGCTTCTTAGGGCCCAGGCTAAGCTCCTCACCCTGACAGCCTGGGAGATCACCCCGCCCCTCCGGGCCTTCCTGCGCTGACAGCCTGCTTGATTTGACACATGGTTCTTCACATACAGCAGTGTGTCCCGTGGGTGTCTCGCCTCATCAGTGCAAATGGGAACTTATCAAACCTCTGCAGGTCCCTTTCCTAACACGTGGGAGAAACTCAGTAAAGGGCTATGGGCTGTGGAATTTGCCTAAATTTAGGAAGAAAATATAGGCTCACCACTACACTGATAAAATTTCTAAAAATCTCAGGTTAAGTCTGTTGATGTTTAAGACATTTGACGTGCATATTGATCTTCACATCTAGGGAGAGAAAGGACAGCAAAATTCCTGACACCAGTTTGAGGCATCTCATCAACGCTACAAATAATACTGAGGGAAGAAGGGGTAGAAGACTGGCTGCATTCGCTGAGCCAGTTCTGAGCATATTACACAGACTACTACTGAGTCCCCAAAATGGCACTGTAACTTGTATCAAACTGAAGATGACGAGAGAAGCAAATTTAGTCTTGATTGCTCCCCTCCCCCATTCATCTCTGTTCAGAGCCCACAGAGCTAGAAAAATTGTCCTAACACTGCCCCGATCTCTAGCTTTAGAATCTAACTCTGGTTTCTTTTGGTGCCCAATATTAACAACGCTAAGAGCTAACCTCTGCTGGGGTTACCACGTGCTCACTGCGGCCCACGGCCCTCACACTAGCACCTTGGATCCTGAAGTTCGCGGTCAAGTCTATCCTGACACCGACATCTGTATGATGTCGAGCCAACTCTTAAGCAGCCCATGTCATTGGCATGTAGGGTTGTTGTCAGGACTGAGAGCGAACACACAGTAGGTGTTCAAAAAAAGTACCAATAAAGACTTCAATTAAAAAAAAAAAAACCGGCACCGGCTGCTGACATCACGTCACTTCCTCCTCACGGGGACTCCCGGGGTGGTGATTACGATCCGCTGATCAGCTTCCTGCTTTGCACATTAGGAAATGGGGGCAGGTGAGTCACCACGGGCACAGTGCTTGCAGAGAGGCCTCGAGCGTGACGAACTGAGAAAACAAGGACTCGGATTCACTCTGCCATTTCCGTGGGCCAGCCCTGGGGCACAGCACCCGTGGGCATCTGGGAAGCTCTCTCCTCTCCGGCTGAAACACTGGGAAAGGTCCCTGCTGCCTCCCTCAGCGGTAGCAGCTCTGGTCCCTTCTCTCATCCCGGCTCCTCCCTGGCTGCCCCCCACCTCACACCCCACTCACCTTCCAGGACACGGACAGCAGGACACTGAGCCTGAGCCCAGCTCCAGGCCAACTGCCACGCGACCTGGACACACTGTGCAGTCCCTCTGTGTCTTAGTCTCCTCATCTGTGTGATCACGGTAATGAAAATAGTGATCCTCTCTCCTGGCTGCATGAAAACTGAGCGGCCAGCACAGGTAGGCCCTTGGCGAACTACCTCTGCGTTCACCTCCGTGAGGGCCTGGAGCTTCGCAAACCCTAAGCTACAACCCCTTTCCAGCCAAGCACAGGTGACAAACGGCAAGTTTTGCGTATCTTCTTTCTCAAGTTGCTCACCATTTGAGCTGAAGTCGTCCACCAAAATGATCTCCTTCAGCAGCTGAGGAGGTGTCCGGTTAATGATGCTGGTGATGGCCCGCTCGATGATGGACAGAGCTTCGTCCATGAATATGAGGACAACACCGAGCGAGGGGAGCTGGGCAGGGTATGTCTTCTGAAGACACCTGTACGCGACATTTTTAGAACCAGTAATTCTTTATTGACTTAGACACCGCTATCCAGTCTTCCCTTCTCTTCATACGAGCCGATCAGGTGACCCTCACACCCCGACTCCTCACGGAGGGAAAGTTCCAGCTGTTCATCACCTACCCAGGAGATTGTGCATTTACGTGCCCACGATTATTCTGTTACACAGATAACATACTTTTAAAAAATTAACTTTCAACAGGTATTACCCCCTGGGATACCCACCACCCCCCAACAGAATCCTCACGTCCCTCCCATCCCCTAATTATCTTCCTTGTTTGCGGCTTCCTCTCCTTTCCCATGTTGTTGGACTTTAATCACACTGAGGCATGAACTGGCCATGATTTGGGTTGATACACTTTTTAAAATTATAGCCTACATTCATGTGTGCCATCTGCTAGACACCTGTTTACTCTTAGTTTTATAGTTTTATTGAGATATGACGAATATATTAAAACCTGTGTGTGGTCTGATTAGATGAGTTTGGGTACAATTGCCCAATCAGGGTAATTGGATACATATATATATAAAATATATATGTCCATTAACTGTGCATATATGTGTGCGCTGAGAGCACATGAGCTCTACATTCTTTGCAAACACTGAACATGAGCCTGTGTGTCCAGTAGAGTCCTAACACTGTGCAACAGAAGTCTAGCGTGTATCCACGGTGTGTAACTGTGGCTTTATACACAGGGAACAACTCCTAACTTTAAACAGGACTACTGAGACATAATTTACAAACAAGAAAATTCATCCATTTAAAAGCATATAATTGGTATATATTAGCAAAAATGTAGTCGTCACACAAGACCTGTTAGTACTAATTTTAGAATATTTTCATCCATAGGGAAAAGCCTCTGCTTTACCTGCCATGCTCCCTCCCTCCACAGCCCACCTCGCCGGCGCCCTCTCAGTCACGGGCGTCCACTCATCTCATTTCTGTTTTTACAAAATTACCCATGCGAGGCTGGACATGTAAACGAGAATATACAACATGCTATTTAGTTACTGGCTTCATGCACGCACCGTAGCATTTTCAAGGCTCGGCCATGTGCGCAGGTGTCAGGACTTCATCCCTGTGCCCCGTCCAGCCGTGGTGGTGTCTGGCGCCTGCCAGTGTTGGCACCTCCTTTTGGGGTCATTGTGAGTACACTGCAGTGGGTGATCCTGGACAAGACTGAGCACCGGTGCACGTTTTTATTTCCCTTATACAAAGGCATGAGCCGCAAAACAAACATTTCAGTCAAAAACAGACCAGATACACATCTGCGGTCCCACAACCACAGCCTGCAGAAGTGCGTTCCATAATATCCCCACAACGGCACGCAGTCAATCCCTCAGAAGTTACCCATCACTCAGCACAGCGTGATTGTGGTTCCCAAAAGGAAAATGAGAAGTAGAATAGAAATTTCAAAAAACGTGTTCTGAAGAAGTAGTGACTAAGGGTCACTGAGCAGCACGTGACCTTTCTTGGCGCCTGGGACCTGAGGAGTTCCCCTTGGTCAGAGCCGCTTTCTGCCAGTTCAGAAACGGGGCTTCTCCTCCCAGTGGCACTCGCACTTCAGTTATCTGCAGATAGGTCTGTGTGCAGGTTGACCATTGGCGCTCGGCCTCCCGGCTGATCCTGGGTGGACTCTGCCTGGTGCTTCTGTACCAGGGCTGCTGTGAGCCCAGGAGGCTCTTCTTGTCTGTCTGCGTCTGTGATACGTTCCTGTTGGTTTGCCGGTGACCACTGATGGAGCTGAATGTGCCCCCTCCCTAGATGCGAACCCTCTAGGTTCTGTGCGGATAGGCCAGTCCCTAGCACGAGCCCGGAGGATATTATCCTGCCTTTCCTTCCGGGCAGAACCTCTGCAGCACTGCGTCGCCAGCGCCCAGAGTGAAGTGCAGCCCCCTGTGAAGTGACACCTGCAATGCATGCAGGAGAGAGGCAAGGTGGGAGAGATGGCAGCCGTGGAGCCATGGGGTAGCTGGAGTCGAAATTCCCGCTCCGGGAGCAGCGGTGAGGAAGAGGTCTCGGCTGTTCCCGTAGGAGGGCCCTTGTGTCCTGAGGATGGGGACGCTGTGAAGCGTGCCGGGCCTGCCCTCTCCAAGGGAAGCCAGGGCCCCACGCGGGCTGGAGGTCAGGAGCCCTCTTCTCTGGGGTGGGGGAGGGGGGCTCATGCAGATTCCTGCTGGTCTTGTCGGGCTCCGTAGATTTCCCAGGCGGACTGTTTCTGGATTTGCTGTGCTCTCAAGACAACTTCTGAAAGTACTAAATGATACTTTTCAATTTTTTCTCCAAATAGTTGTTTTGGTAGAAAGAAGGAATGACACACTTAAACCACCACCACTCTGAAAGCCTCTATCTGCGCAGTTTTTAAAAGTTTAAAGTAGCCCCCATGATTTCTCTTTAATCCAACTTCTTGTTTCCCAAGAAAGCAAACATCTGTCACATGTCAAGCGCTGCTCCAGGAGACGGCACCTCCCCTCCCAGGCCCGGCTGCCGTCATCACCGGGCGCTTGCTCCTTCGCCTGCAGCCCCTGCTCTGCCCGTTCACAGCACGGGTGTCCAGGGACACTTAGCTGCAGTCCCTCGGATTCCAACCACTCGGGGCTAAGGGCTCAGGGTCAGTGAACGTAACGTACACGACGTCAACAGGCGGTGCCACACAGAGCGGCGGGGACTGTGCAACGAGGCCGGCCAGCCTGCACTTTACCCTGGAGGTACCGACGGACGTACCGACAAATGAAAGGTCCAGTTAGCTTAACATGCTAAAAACATCACCCTGCCTGTCCTGAGCACAACAGATAGAAGTGTGCTGGCTTGGACTGGGAAGGCTCCCTGATGGCCCCGTGTGAAAGGCCCGTCCCTGAGTGAGGGCATCTGAAGAGGGGCTCTAGAGGACGCTTCTTCTCACTGGGACATGCTCCAAAGAGAACAGCGTGACCACTGCCCCTTCCTACTTCTCTCATCCTCCTTCTGGCCATGAGGTGAGCCCTCTGTGACCACACCATACGCTCAGGTGCCAGTCAGCCATGGACAGGGGCTTCTGAGACCTCAAGCACAAAGAAGCCTGTCCCTCTGGGAGCTGAGGCTCTGAGTGTGTGCTGCAGCGACGGAACGTGAGCAGGTGAATAGCGCACGCAGGCACCATGACACAGGTAGGAATGCCCCTAAAGCTGCCCTGGAGAAAAGTGAGGGGTCTGGCCGCAGCCATGTGAGATGCTGAGACTCACGGCCCGGAGTTTCCTAGCAGGTCACAGGGAAACTACCTGGGGTGGGGACCCGTGGATTTGGAAGTAACCCAATGTAGGTCCACAGATAAAATCATTCACACAACAAGGAGGAACAAGCCTTGCGCCAAAGACCAAGTATTATTATCACAATTTAAAGCAGAGACAGAAGAAGCATGACAGAGGAGAAGCTACACTCTGTAAGGTTTCAGGAGTAGTTCCTAACGTCAGTCCGGAACGGTTACATGACAAATCTGTACGTGCTTGAGGGGAAGCGGAGGGGAGCGCGTCTAACTGTTAAAACCCGCTGGACTTCTCCTCTAGTCCCCCAACACACCAGCCGCTTTCACAGTCTCTTTCTCCTGCTCTCTCTCTCAAACATCCTTGTGAGTACTGTTTTTGGCTAAACCCAAAATGTTTCGCAACCCTTCTCTTATCCACACCCAATCTTCTCCTCCTGTACTGGTCAGCTTCTCACCGCCATGACCCAAATAATTGTTGTGCATACCTCGAAAGAGGAAATATTCACTTTAGTTTATGATTTCAAAGGTCTTGGTCCCTGACCTGCTGGCTCCCAGGCAGAAACAGGTATAAATTCAACATCAATAATACATAAAATATGAACCAATTAATATAGCTCAAAGTAGAAATTGCCAAATTGCAAATTCCTGCCTACAGGAAATATACTTTAGACTAAAAGATAAGAGGAAGCTGAAAATAAAACAGTAGGAAATTACTATTCTATATAAACAACCCCAGAAAACTGGAGGAGCTATAAGGCTATCAGATAAATAATGGTAAAGCAAAATATTATTACGATAAAGAGGGAGGCTTTATAATAACAAAAGCATCAGTTTATAAATCAGATATAATAATCATAAATGAATAACAATCATAAATGGAACCAAAACATGTGAAACACAGAGTACCAGAATTGCAGAGAGAAACAGACAGCTCCACGGTGATGACTGCAGAGTTCAGTACTCTGCCTCCATCACAGAAGACAGAGGACAGACAAGAAAATGGGAGACCTAGCACCAGAAGCTAAACTGTCTCGCAGACCTCCTGTGATGCCCACTAGGAAGAGCAGGGTGCCTGGCCTGTGCCCTGCACACAGACCACGAGCTGTCTCCTGAAATGGACAGAACTCACACAAAGTGGGATCCTCCGACCGTTGTGAAGTTAGCTTAGAGAATAAAACATCAAATTCACAAGTAGGTGACAATTAAATGATGCTCTTAAATAGCTAATAGGCCAAAGAAGAAATCACAAAGTAAATAAGATGCTTCTTGTGTTCCTGGATTGGGAGATTTAATTTGTTAAAACACAACACTCTGCACACTGATTTACAGAGACAACACAACCCTATTAAAACCCTGCTCATTTCTTGGCAGTGGGTCTAAAAATAATTCCACAGAGGCGGAGCCCAGATGTGTGTGAGTCTCCCCAGAGTTAGGATGACCTTTCCTGCCCTTGCGTTTCCCGATTACTCTGCTTGGATTCCTCTTTATTATTTAATCCAAGGCCAAGAGTCTTCTTTCTTCTCCTTAACAAAGAAATCCTGAAATTTATAGAAATGCCATGTATTCAAATGGACAAAACAATCTTTGAAGGTTTTTTCTGATACTGGGGATCAAACTCAGGACCTTGTGCTTGCCAGGTAGGCTTGGTGTCACTGAGGTACCTCCCCAAGCTTTGAACAAAACAAAGTTGAAGAGGAAAAAAGAAATTAGAAAATTCAGATTACTACATTTTGAAACTTAAACTACAACACTACAGTGATCAAGACAGTGTGTTGTCATCATTCGGATCCTCAGTCCCTGTGCGCACCAGTGAGACGGGATTGATACCCAGGAATGAACCATTGCAATTTGGCCGCTCATTCTGAGGAAAGCGCCAAGAGCATGTAACGCACAAACTGCTGTCTCCTTAATAAAGGGTGCGAGAATGCCTAGCAGGCTGGTGGCTCTACACAAAAGAATAAAAGCAAACCCCTTATCACACCATATACAAAAATTCATTTAAAATGGACCAAAAGCCTAAATAGAAGACTAAAAATATGAAACTCGTACAAGAAAACATAGGCATTGCATACTTGTGCATTCAGCAGTGGTCCCTGTGGTATGATTCCAAAAGCATAAGCAGCCAGAAAGACAACAGACAAATTAAACATTATCAAATTCAGAACATCTGGGCTTCAAAGAAGACCACAGTGAAGGTGAATAAACAAACAGCACAATAGCAGAAAACACCTGCAGATCATATTTCTGATGGGAATTTGTACTTGGGATACAAGAACACTTGCAACTCAATAATAAACACACAAATGAATTTCAAGTAGAAGAATGTGTCTGGACATACATTTCTCAGAAAAAGACACGCACAGGTCTAATAAACATATGAGACATTCAACATCCTTAGGCAATAGAGGAATTTAAATCAAGACCACAGCACCATTTTACACCAGGCAGATAGTTATGAAAACCACAAATAATAATAAATGCTGAGTTCATGGAAGAACCAAAATTCTAATACTCTGCTACATGAATGTAAGATTATACAGCCACTTTGGAAAAAGTCTGGAATTTCCTCAAAAAGACTGAATCTAGCTTTATCATGCTTCTACTTATAGGTTGCACCCAAGAAAAGTAGATATTTTTTCATAAAAAAATCAGTATACGAGTCTCTATAGCAGCTCTGGTCATAACAATCTAAGAGAGGAAGCAATACAAGGTCCTTCCACGGATAAACAAAACAGAATATATCCACACCAGAGAGTATCATTTAACAACAAAGAGGGATAAAGCATCAATACATGGTGTAGCACGAGCGACACTTGAAAACACTGACACACAAAAAATCAATTCAGACAAGACCCCTCCCTACTGTGATTCCACTGATAAGAAAGAACCAAAGTAGGGGCAAGTCCCTAGGGACAAGAAGTAGATTAATGACTGCATAAAAATAAGGAAGTTGTGGGAAAACAGAAAGTAGCCGTTAATGAGTTTAAGGTTTCTTTTCAAAGTGGCAAAACATTTTAAAATTGATTTGGAGGTGGTTTGCAACTCTGAATATACACTTATTAAATTATACACTCAAAGGGATGAATCATTCAGTATATAAATTATAACTCAACAGAGTCATTTTTTTATTGTAAAGGAAAATGGGAGAGGTAGAAAGAGAAAAAATAACAGGAGAGAGAAACCGAGGAGAAGAAAGAAGACTCTCGGCCTTGGACTAAATAATAAAGAGGAATCCAAGCAGAGTAATCGGGAAACACGAGGGCAGGAAAGGTCATCCTAACTCTGGGGAGACTCACATACAGCTGGGCTCCGCCTCTGTGGAATCATTTTTAGACCCACCGCATCAGCATTCTCAACAGTCTCTGCCCAGCTTCTCAGCTCCTTTCCAAGGGGCCACACGCACGTGAACCAGACAGCCAGCCTCTCTGAGCTGCCATTACAAAACGGATTGAAAGCAAGAGCCTGCTCAGCCCCTCCCCCACCACCCTTACTCCACAGCACACCCAGGGCCCTGGGAGCCCACTGTGTGTCTCACCTGGAATCCCGCGTATCAGGGATGCTGCGGTTGAGGGGGAGGTGGTCGCTGAGGTACACGTTGTAGCCAAACCTCTGGAACAGGTCCTCGGCCTTTCTCTGCTCAGCCTCAGGAAGACCCTCCCCCCACTGCTGGAAGAGCGCAGAGTGTGGGAAGAGCTTCTTTGGGGGTCGGGGCCTCTCGGTGGTGACCAGCTTGTCTTGTGCTGCCTTTGGGGCAGGATGAGCTTCATCTGTGACTTTCATTAGTGTGTCCTTCACATTCACTTCTCGCTTTGCAGCCAATTTGACACTTTCTTCTGCAAAAGAGGAGGGTGAGGGGAGAGAGAAGCAAACATGTTAGCTCACCCTAAGTTGTCTGAGCAGTGCTTTCCATACTAATTTCCTTGAAATAGTTTTCTTGAAACAATGGGTGCTGAATATCCCCGCAGACCTGGGTGGTGGTTTGGTCTCCAGGCCATGGCGATGTTGGGGGGGCAGGAGGCCCAGAGGTGGGGCCTCCTGAGAGGAAGCGGGGTCCGCAGGTGTGCTCTGGTCTCTGTGTCTCACCACAGGCCACAAGCAACGGCTCAGACTCACAACGGACTGGCGCTTCCGAACTAAGCCAAACCTATCCTGTCTTTTCATAGGAGGATTCTCTTAAGTGTTTGCTACACTTAAGGCACCTGAAATAGCTCCCAAATTTGAAAATGGACAATCCTTGTTCCACAGGATGAAGTGTCGGAGGAAACTGCTGGAGCCGCACAAGGCTGTCTGGTGGTGTACACTAACTCCTTCTCCTTTAGCTCCACTGTGTCTACCCCGCCCCTCTATAGTTCCTCTATGAGCTGACTTCAACGTGATGAACACATAGGTAATAAGATAATGTCTTTCAAAGTGAGACCTAAAAACTATTTTTATCAGAATCATCAGCTATAATTATTTTGAAATGTCAACATCAAGGCTAATTTCCAAATCTTTTAAATTAGCATATCAAGGTCAAATGGGGACATGGGCAAGAGAAGTTACCAAAATCTGCATTTTTAATGAACACAATTAGTAATTTTTTGTAAAGAGATACTGTGAGAAACAGTCATAGCCCTAGACTAGTAGTGGCTAACAAAGGCAAATCTAATCTAACCAGCATCACTGTCTTGCCTCTACCTCTCGCGTGTTTAACTCATTGGAACTTTTACTTTTTTTTAAACTTTGATTGCTTCATACAGATCCAACAGTCACATGAGAAACAGAGCCTGAACCCAGGAGTGTGACAGTGACAGACAGAGGTTTGCGGACAGAACAGGTCTTCTTCTAGGATGCAAAATACAGACTGCAATGATCCTTATAAATCCCAAAGCCCTTTCCCATTCATTATTTATTTCACCTTTACCATCCTGTGAGATTCCCACTGCAGAATCTTAACATACAAAGAACTCTTCTCAAGACCAATCTATATACTCTGTAAGTAGACAGAGGGAGAAACCATCTCAGTGTCTACACTGAGGCACTAGGACACACTTAGGCATTTGGTAATCAAGACACTCTGCCATTGGTCCAATAGAATCTCCACTAATTCTCCCTATGGTGAGACTTTAAATCCTAGCAAAGGCACCTCTGTCTTGTGGTGCACCTCCCCGCCCCACCTAGCTGTCTGCGGGCGCCGGTCCTCAATAGCCAGGTACCAAGGTCATCCAGCGCCATGCTAGGAAGGGCAAAGTCTCCTGCTCAGGGTAGGGCGGAGCAGATACACAGCTTTCCCGAGAGCCTTCTGCTCTGGTTCCTGCTTTTGTTGTTTTAATCAGCCCCCTCTATGCATCAGCCTGGTGGAGCAACACCAGCAGCTTCAGTGGTGCTGAAGGCCAGGAACTGCGCACCGCGGGAGAAGTCAGTCCTAGGAAACTCCTTCACTGGCCACGCGGGACTTGTCCAAGGGACTCTGTGGTCTGCAGGCCCCCCTCAGCTCAGAGGCAGATGTTATGCAACATCCCTAAACCTCCATTAAATCCAAACCGGTCTGACAGGCTCACCTTCAGCCCACCCAGCATCTCTACACATTCCTCAGCATGACTGTAACTTGGGGTCACCAGCTGCATGGGAAGGGGCTCCATTGTGTTCATCTGATTTGGGGGAACCATGCCACAGCACATAGCTGGCTGAGTAGACCGTGGGACATATTTCAGATTTGTGTGTAGCAAAAGGAGGAGAGAACTCATGCCACTGTACTTGCTGTACAGTGAACTGTACAGCTGTACTTAAGTACAGGGAGCTGTACTTAAGAGAAAAAGGAGGAGAGTCAACAGAATCACTCAAGACAAAAAGAGGAGGGCCAACGCAAACTTGGGAAGGAAATGAGATGGTGAATCCATCAAAGAAACACCATATGCAACTGCTCAGTGGGAAAATGAGTGGAGAGCAGAGGGTACAGTGCCCCTGATGGAAGTTATCAGAAGAACATCAGTTACATACTTCTCAGAGCTAAGCACATGGAGACCCAGGGTGGCACTGGCCTCTCCTGCCTCCGACTCCCTCTGCTTTTCTTTTTGGGAGGGGCGTCTGATCCTTCCTTTCACTCACTGCTGCCCATGATTGGACGTCCCAAAGTCAGCAGCAAAATGGGTCTACGGCTACGAGGTCTTCCCTTTGACTAACACTAGCACCTTCTAAGCCCCACGGATTATACCCAATGACCTTACTCTGGAGAGGCTTCTAGGAGCCAAGGGAGGTTCCCACGAGCCAGTTTAGAGCCACTATCCCTCTGTCAATGGGGATCTGTCACTATTGTTTGCTTTTGCTCTTCATGCAATCTATTTTATTTGCCCAAATATCCTTATTGACTTATGGCTGTCTTCAGATTTCCTGGGGCCAAGAGTGACAAGAAGTTTAATTGCTTCTCTCTCGGGAAGGGGCGTGGAATGGAAGGACAGCTGTGACATGGAAAAGCAGCCCAGAAACACGCGAGGTCACCCCAGGGGGTCTCTGGAACAGCTTTATTTTCGAGTTGCTGAAAAGTAGGCAGCTCACAAGACTAGGAGAGACGGGACTTAGAGAAGGGTGGAATAGGCTGGACGGGTCCACCGGGGCCCAGCAGCAGGAAACGACGCCTGTTCTGTCCTGAGCTGGCCTGACGGGCTGAGATTGGGAGGAAAGGCCCTGCTGCCTTCCAGGTGCTCTGCCAAGGAACGGCAGAGTGCTGGGACAGCACCCCGGGTCACAGTCCTGGCGACACTACCTTGTACATTTGTTCCACGTACCAGGGGAACCAGGATTTCTGAGCCAGCCGTCTCCCCTCTTTTATCCATTTGCTCACCCTGTGTGGTACTTCCTTTCCTCCCTGCTGCCTGTACATTTCTCTTCACTTCCTGCATTTGCTTGTCCATCTCCTTGTTTCTATGCATAAGTAGAAATAAGCAGCAAACAAGACATTCGTGGAAGCAACCCTACTTGCTTTCCAGGAAACTTTCACAAAAAATACAGTGAGTCTTATGAGAGTGGCATGGCAGTGGTGTGGGTGTCTGCCGCCTCCTCCTTGCTACTTTCCTGCTCCTGCGTCTCGTGCTCTCTCCTCTCTTGTCATGACATGAACTCATTCACTCTCTGTCCCTGGGCTCTTACACTCTTCAACTTTCTTTCTTCATCTCTTCTGTTCTGTTCCCTCCCTGTCTCCCTCTCTCCCTGGGAGACTCTGACAGGACAAGTGAGCTCTGGGCACGTGGGAGTTGCAGGGAACAAGACTGGACCCCACAGAGCGTCTGTGCCAGGTGACTGTGGGGAATGGAGATCCCAGGCTCCTTCTGCCCAACTCCACAGGTGGCAAACTCAGAGGGGCTGCAGATCACTGCCCGTCCAGACCTTAGCGCTGCAGAAAGCGAGCCCCAGCGACCCGCCCGGCTGGTTCCTGTGCCCTGTGCTCCCTCTGCAGCCCCTGGGCCCGGGCTGTCCCTGCCTTATCTTCCTGGAACTGCTTTGCCGGAATATCCCTGTTATCAGGTCTTGGGCCCATTACTTGATTACTATCAGTACAGATTAAAGAAAATTATTCTCCAAGGGTAGAGATAAAAACTCTAGTCTCACACTTAGCTCCCCGTGAGCACAGCTGCATCCTCGCGGGCCCCTGCGTACTTACCGGGCCCCCGGCAGCCCGAGTGGGGAGCACCGAGGCACACACGGGGCGGGCACACGCGGCCCTGAGGGAGGACAAGTGAGACAGAACCGCGGGGAGAGGAGCTGTCTGGGCGTCAGTGGAAAGTCTTTCCCAGATTCTCAAAAGCCTCTGAGACTGCAGCTGGGCCCCACCTGCTCACAGCCTTTGTCACAGTTTCCCACTTATCATCAGCACCCCGGCACACATAGGTCCTAGGCAGGACTGTGCCTCGGCACTTCCAGGGCCCTGGTCCTCAGACCACCCGCCGTTTTCTTGAATGCTGCTGGTGTGTGTGTGTGTGTGTGTGTGTGTGCGCGCGCGGGCTCCTGCATGGCTCCTCCAGGTCTCCCCTCCGTTATCCCTGGGGTCTGCTCCAGCCCTCACCGCCTGGCCCTCAGCCCCCCACTGCCAGGCAGAGGCGGGAGAGGGAAGCCCCTCACCCACTCTCCTCTGCCCCTCAGGGTGCACACACACCACCGCCGCACAAACACGCTGCACTCACTCAGCTGCTGCACGGCCTCCTCTAGGCGGAGCAGCCTATCCATCATCGTCCTGTCCCCCGAAGGAGGCCGCCCGGGCTCCCTGTGCAGACCGTCCCGAGTGGAGGCCTGCGTGGTCCCCTTGCTGTGCAGCACCAGGAGGAGGTTGACAGCCAGGACCAGCGCCAGCCAGAGGCAGAGGACCTGGGTTCTCCTGAGCATCTCCACTGCCCAGCTAAGGAGCAGCTCTGTCCTCCGGCGCACACTGCTCAGACAGACGTTCTCTGGCCAGGAAGGCGGTCACAGATGCTGGCTTCTTGCCAACAGCGTCAGGTGTGTCAAGTGCCACAGCATCCGCCCAGTGAGGGGCAGGTCACCTGGCCACACCTTGCCTCACCTCAGAGGCCCAGGGAGAGCTCAGCTGCCCGTGAGGGAGTATTCTCTCCCTGTCCCCCTCTCTCCCTGGGAGACTGTGACAGGACAAGTGAGCTCTGGCCATGTGAGAGTCATAGGGGATGACAGAGGACCCCACAGAGCGTCTGTGCCAGGTGACTGTGGGGAATGGAGATCCCAGGCTCCTTCTGCCCAACTCCACAGGTGGCAAACTCAGAGGGGCTGCAGATCACTGCCCGTCCAGACCTTAGCGCTGCAGAAAGCGAGCCCCAGCGACCCGCCCTGCTGGTTCCTGTGCCCTGTGCTCCCTCTGCAGCCCCTGGGCCCGGGCTGTCCCTGCCTTATCTTCCGGGAACTGCTTTGCCAGAATATCCCTGTTATCAGGTCTTGGGCCCATTACTTGATTACTATCAGTACAGATTAAAGAAAATTGTCCTCCAAGGACACAGTTCAGAATTCCAGTCTCGTACCTGAGCTCCCCGTGAGCACAGCTGCATCCTCGCGGGCCCCTGCGTACTTACCGGGCCCCCGGCAGCACAAGTGGGGAGCACCGAGGCACACACGGGGCGGGCACGCGCGGCCCTGAGGGAGGACAAGTGAGACAGAACCGCGGGGAGAGGAGCTGTCTGGGCGTCAGAGGAGTCTTTTCCAGCTCTGACCCACCAGTCACAGTAGAAACGCTCTTTCCATCTCAGGAGTTAGCGGGAGGAGACCTGGGCTCCGCTTCTCCACTGCAGAGAAGCCTGCTCAAAGCCTGGCGTTCCCTGCGGAGGAGACACGGAGACTCCGAAAGCTGGAGAGTGAGGAGAGGGCTGCGCAGAGATCTTAGGACCCAAAAAGTACAGAGGTGAGTCCCACAGGCTTCCTTCTGGATAAATAGTTTCAAAATCTTAAAATCACAGAGGAGCCTCAAAGGCAAGATGAAGAAGAAAGAGAGAAAAAAGTCAGTGATGGAACAATAAACACCCGATCAGAGCACTGGAGGGACAGCAGGCTGAGAAATGACAGAACCCGAGGCTGGATGAAAGATTTGATATTCACGTCAGGAACAAAAACGTGGGTCCGAACAGGAGACACCAACCCGAAGACTCGAGGGACAGAAGGAACCTAAACCGCAAACGCAGAGACATCCTCGCCCAGAGCATCGAGGTCAACCTCCCGAACACCAGAGACCAAAGAGGCCTCGAGAGCAGCACGAGATTGGCGAAACAACCCCACTGAGCGTCCCGTGGGAAGGGGCACGGCGACACTTTTCAAGTGTTGAAATACAGTTATCCCAGAACCCTGCATCCAACAATAGAAGGCATTCATGACAAGTACCGTCAGAGATCCGTTGCCAGAAGGCCGTTTGCCAGAGTCTTGCTATGTCACCACGCAGTTCAGGCTGGGCTTGAATTCACCGTGTAGCCAAAGTTTGCCTTGAACTCACAGTAATCCTCCTGCCTCAGCCTCCTGAGTGGTGGTATTACACAAGTGCACCACAATGCCCAGCTTACAGGGAGATTTATCTTAAAGCAAGACAGAGATTTCCTAAATAAATGACAGAAAGAAATTAGGAAAATCAAGAACAAACAACAAAAGAGTAAAAACAGGAGTTAATAGGATTTCCTTCCTCTTCCTGAGGTTGGTGAATTATATTTGAAGGTGGAGCAAAAAATCAGAACATGTCTGATATGTTTCTCAAAGTATGTGTAAGAGAAACTCAACAGAATTACATATGGGAGTAAGTAAAGCGATTTTTGAATGAAGTGAGCTTCCCACGCGCCCCTGGAAGGTGCGGTGCTGCTCTTCCTCAGGGAGCAGGTGCACCCAAAGCTGCTGGCAATCCTCCCAAGGTGGCTGATGAGTTTGGAAGATGGACGTCACTAGCTGGATCATCCCGGGGGACACAGTACAGGATGAGCAGCGCCTCTTCCAGCGTACCTGAAAGGTTGATGGTATCTCACAGAGGGCATGCCAGGTGCCGCTCCAGAGGTAGCTCAGGCTGCGTGGCTAAGCAAAAGGGCTCTTTCAGCA
>PVIR01008116.1:0-11068 GCA_004026965.1 Petromus typicus
TCCTGGAAGGCTGAGATAGGAGGACAGCAAGTTCAAGTCCAGCATTGGACACCTTGAAGACTTAGTGAGACCTGACTCAAAATAAAGCATAAAAAACAAGGACTGGGGGTGTAGCTCACTGCAAAGTCCTAGTTCCATCCCCAGTACCAAAGGTCCTGCATTTAGAATATCTACTCTCTCAAAACTCAGTAATAAAAATGCAACAGTTTAAGAAAAAAGAAAAGAATACAATGCCAGCATACTGGAAATACAGAAGCAAGAGAAGAGATATCGATGGCATATAAGTGTATGAAAAAACATTCCTCTGTGGTTATTAGGGAGAAAAAAATTGAAGCTGTGCTGAAGTGTCAATTCACATTTATTAGAATGGTTAAAATGAAGGAGACTGGTCATATTAAGTGTGATAAATAGAGAGAATGGAACTTCTCTACATTGTTGGTGGGAATGTAAACAAACAAATAAACAAAAGCCCACAAAACACTTTGGAAAACAACTTGATGGGTTCTCAACAAACTAAGCATCCACTTACCGTAAGATCCAACTCCTTCACGCTCAGCACTTGCCCGGGAGCATGAAAACATGTATTTATACAAAGACTTCTTCACAGACCCCGTGACTTTATGTGAAGTAGTCCCAAATCAGATGGAACCCAGCTGTCCATCAACAGGGGGAGGTGTGAATGGATTCTAGGTTGTCCACGCCTAGGAAGGGCATCCAGCAGAGAGAGGAACTTCACACAGCACAGGGAGGAGCCGAGGTGTGGGGCAGAGGAAGTCAGGCAGAAAGGATGTGTGATTTCATTCCTGTGAAATTCCAGTTAATTTAAAGTTCTGTAACATCGGTGTGAACGGCACGCCCAGTGATTCTGCAGGTGCATGTAATGTAGGCTGACCATCAGTTTTTACTCATTTAAAATGGGCTGTTTATCATTGAATGATTATACATCAATGAAGTTGTTTCTTTAGAGGTAATAAGAACTTTAATGTATCATTTCCTAGTTCTTTGGCTCCAAAGTCTCTGTCTCACTCTCCAAGTTCTGTAACTGGGAAGGAAAGTGACTGAGATCACAGGGCAAGGAGAAGACACAGCTGAGCTGGGAAACACAGAGGCCTGGGCCACAGTCTGGCCTTGTCTGTGTGGCTGAGGTTATCCACATGGATCTGAAGGGCAAACCTGCTTTGTGGTATGTGACGGCACATCTTCCTGACTGCTGGGACGGCACTGGGGTCTGGAAATGTTTACTCTGTGGGAACTAGTGGACCCTGAAGGTCCAACAATACCCTCCCCCAAGCACTGCCCTGCATGGGTGCCCCGGTGTCCCCAGACTCTGTGATGGTGGGGAGGGCCTGGGAGAAGGGGAGGGCCTAGGAGATGGGTGAGGGTCCAAGCGGGACTGGCTGTAGTCAGAGATCCTGGACTGGGGTTCCATCAAGCCCTGCAGATGTCCACACCAGCCCAGTGCACTGCCCCAGGGAGACTCGGGTCCCTTCCCCCGCACTCCTCGGGCCTGAGTCTCTCTGGACACAATGCACCTCTTGCCAGTTATGAGGTTCTGCGCAGATGCCTGAGTTCCCCACCAGCTGAGTGCTGTGTTCTGTGCACCGAGACTTTTCTCCCTGCTGAGATCCCAATGCGTTCACGTGACTAGATAAGGGTTGTGGTACCTGGGGCTCTGGGGCCTCAGGCTCATTTGAAAACTCTGTTTGCTGACTCTGGACCATGGCATCCCAGCTTCTGCTCTATGCCTCGGCAGGAAGGAGTGGGGTCAGGATGCAGGCGGCTGTGGGAAGGCAGCCCTGAGGCAAACAGGTGGTGGGGTGCAGCCTCTCTCTGCTGTCACCTTGCTTGCTCAGCCTTAGGGACCTTGGGGGCCCTCAGAAGTGCAGCCTGTCCAAGTACACGGGAGCCTGCCTAGGCTCAGGGATGCCCGCTTTGGTGGGAGGCCAGGCCTGCCAGGTGCAGCCCAAGATGGCTCCTCAAGGCCTGAGATGCAGCTCAGGGTGCAGGGTAGGAGGAGAGTAGCATATCCCTGCTAGCTTGCCCTCCACTCAAGGCCTGGTGGAGCTGTGCAGCCAAGAACACCCATTCCACACCACAGGCTGAGGCCTGAGCTCACCCATCCATGATCTGTGTCCCTGCCCAGAGAGGCCCTGCTCCTTCCACCTGGCCAGGCTGGATGGACGCTGACCTGGCCCAGCCTCAGGCTCCCATATTTACTCCTGGACAGCCTGGTCCTCTGTCCTGAAGTCTGTTCAAATAGGTCTCACCCAGCAAATAACCCCCAGAGCAAACATGGTCTCTGCCTGGTCCCACAGGATGGTGTGGACACAGCCTTGGCCAGCACTGTGCAAAGTGAGTTTTCCTGGCTGGCCACTTGGCTGACCGCAGTGCGTGGTGAGCATGTGTGAGTGAGTGAGTGTGTGTGTGTGTGTGTGTGTAGACATCCACCTAACCCTGGTACTCTGCCTCCCTCCTCTCCTCCTTCTGCAGCAGCCCCAGCCCAGCTCCTGTACACCAAAAGTGCCTGCTGCCTCAGGAGCTTTGCACAGCTTGAGTAGCATTCTGTTCCCAACATACCCTTCCGTTAGATCTGTGCAGGGCTGGCTCCTTGTCATTCAGACCTCAGGGGCCTGTCATCTCCTGAAAGTCCTTCACTGACCCAGAGCCAGAGCCCCAGCCAAACATGGACCCCAAGCCCAGCTTCATTTCATTCTGCACCCACTCTGCCTGTTACCCCTGTCTTCTCCCGTTCACCTCTACCCATTCTTTTCCCCTGTCCTAGCCTGCCTCTCCCAGAAGGTACAGCCTTCCTGATGGCAGAGCCCTGGCTGCCGTGGTCCATGTAATGGCTAGGTGCAAAGAACTTGTGTTTGTTGAATGAATAAGTGAAGAAATGGTCCATACTCTTATCAGCCTTGGGTCTAGGACACTGAACCCCGCTGCAACAAAAGCTTTATCTTTTCATTATGGCAACATCTAAATAATACCAATGTACCATTTTAAAGTGTACAGACCAGGGAAAGTAAGCACATCCTCACTGTTGTGCAGACATCACCACCACTATCCATCTCTAGACTGTCTATCCTCCTGCCTAGGCACCCTGTCCCCTTTGTGCCTTTGCTCACTTCCCTGGTGGATCACAAGTCACTGGCTTCTCCCTGAAGCTCAGCCCTGACTCTGGCTTCCTCGCCAGCTGTGTGACCTCAGACAAGTGGCTCAGCCTCTCTGTGCATCTGTAAAGTGGAGCAACTTCAGGCCCTGGGCCAAGAGCTGTAGGGCTGAGGAAGTGTGATAGAAGGGCCAGTGGGGCTGGGTCAGGGCTCAGTGCTGGCTACTTCTCTGCTTGTTGCATACATTGCCCTGTTTCACCCTGTCAGCCAGCCCCAGATATGAGCGGTGTGTAGGATTTGCAGGTGTGAAGCAAGCTGTGTAGGTGAAAGGTGGGTGGTCAAGAGCTCAAGTCTGTGGATGTGCATTTTTAATGGATTTCTGATCTCCACGTGGATCACACATGTCCTTCCCCTGTGCCATCTTTGTGCTGTTGGCCTCACGCGGGACAACAGGTGCAGGCCGTCTGGGTGACTTTCCTTGGCCTTGGCTGCCTGCTTTGCTTCCTGGGCTCACATTTGTGTTCTGAGGGGCAGCAGGAAGGAGCCAGTGTCTTGACTAGGTGAGTGTCTGAGTTCTCTCTCTCTCCCTCCACTACTAGGAAATAGACCCAGGGCCTTTTCACAACCTGCATCCTTAGCCCTTTAAATTTTTTTTTTTTGAGACAGGGTCTCGCTTTGTAGTTCAGGCTGGCCCTGAGCTCAGCCTCAAACTCACATCACAGCAATCCTCCTGCCTCTGCCTCCCGAGTGCTGGGATTATAGGTGTGAGCCACCTGCCTGGCACTGTGGTATGTGGTACTGATTGCTGCTGGGGGTGAGTCTCCACGCCCAGTATAGTATGTGGTTACTGGAGAATCGAACCTGGGTCCTTGCGCTTGCAAGACAGGCGCCAGAACCACTGAGCTAAATCCCTGGCCCAATTTTTTCATTTTTTGAGACAGGGTCTCGCTTTGTAGTTCAGGCTGGCCCTGAGCTCAGCCTTAAACTCATATCACAGCAATCCTGCTTCCTCTGCCTCCGGAGTGCTGGGATTATAGGTGTGAGCCACCATGCCCAGCACTGTGGTATGTGGTACTGATTGCTGCTGGGCGTGAGTCACCATGCCTTTGTATATGGTTACGCAAGATTGAACTAGGGACCTTGGGCTTGCAAGGCAGGCACCAGAACCACTGAGCTAAATCCCCGACCCATGTAGACATCTCTTTTTAAGTGGGCCCCCAAGGCAGAATTTATCAACACTCACCTGGCCCACGAGACACTGCCAGGTGGTCCAGGTTGGCACACTCATCCGCCTGCCAAACTCTGATCCAGGAAGGAGGTGAAGCTGGAAGGGACCAAGGCAGCCTCCACTGATGGGTGGTGTGATGGTCTCTCCTGCCCCCAGGGATCTGGGTCCTCTCAGCTCTGCCAACACCTTGAGGGTCTGAGATCCAGGGGGGCAGAGGATTTGCAGGTCCTCACAGGAGCTGGCCTGTGGTGTGGTGATTTCAGTCAGTGACCTCTCACTTCTGCATGATCCCTTCTCCCAGCCTTCCCCACGCTGGGGGCCTCAATGATGTGCGCCACTCAGGGAGGGCTGCTCTCGGCAGCCCCAGCTCTCACACTAGTGAGGCTTGACCTTCCTGGCACTGCCCAGAGCTCCTTCAGAGAGGCTGAGCAGTCCAGGCTGCAGGTGGGTTCACAACCAGGGCCAGTATCCCCATGGGAGCTGGAGATGAGAAGGGGCTAGGCAAATTCCTGCCCCTAGTGAGGGCAGGGATGTGACAGCCCTTCAGAGTGGCCTCCTGTGATGTCATCAGCCGTGTTCAGCTTGCAGTTACCCCGTTGTTGACTTTCCTGCCTGCGTGCCCTTTTCTGAGGGACCGATAGTGAGGTTTTAGCCTAGTGACTTTGCAAGAGGTAATTTTCTGGGGAATTCAGAGTAGGACTTTCTCTGCCTGTCCTCAGGTCTCCTGGGATGTAGAATCCCTGACCCTTCTCTGCACTGAGGCCACTGCTGCAGGCAGAGTTGTATCTCCTCAAATTTGAGTGTTGAAGTTCCAGCCTCCATGATCTCGAAATGTGACCATATTTGGAAATGGGACTGCTGCAGATGTAACTGTGAGATGAGGTCATACTGAAGCAGGACAGACCCTAATCAATGTGACCAGTGTCCTTATAGAGAGGGAAATCTGCACACTGATGAGGTGTGTGGGGCTGCTGGGGGTGCATTGCTGAGGAGGAAGGGGACATGAGCTGTGTCTTCCTGAGCTGTGGAGCGGGACTGTCTGAATGGGGTGGGCCAGAAACCCATCTCTGAGGCTGGCTCGTTTTGGACACTCTAGCTGACAGCTCCATCTCCAATTCCGGAAGTTCTTGTGACTCTGCCAACTTGTCCTCCTGAGCCACAGTTTCCAAAGATGCTTATCTCAGCCCAGCGCCCAGGACCACCAGAGCTGAGCCAGCTGCCAGCCCACAGGAGCCCTGCCCTCTATCTAGGCCCCTCCTTGAAGGGGTACAGCGGCCTTCAGGCTGCTGACTTCCTCCCTTCCCCTGACCAGCCATCTGGGCAGTGAGCTGTCTTTCCGGGAGGTGGGGTTGGTCCTGAGGGTTGTCGGCCTTTCTTTGCACTGAACTAGGGTGGGGACCAGCCAGGGTCATGAGCAGCCACCTCTGTTTGGCACCCAGCCTTGGACCTGCCCCTGTCCCAGGCCAGATACTGTTCTGGGAGTTGGTACCCCAGGCTACACAGTGATAGGGAGCCCCTTATCTACGTCCCACAGTGGCCCATGTGGGGCTGCATGGAGCTCATTGCACAGGTGAGAGTCAATGTCCTGAAAGTACTCATAGCTTCGCTGCCTCAGCGATGACAGGAGAGTCGTCTGTGGCCTGAGGTCTACCTCAGCGCCCTGGGCCACCTGGGAGCTCTTGGTGTGGGAGAAGGAGGCTAAGCAGCACTTGGCTACCACGGCGGACCTGTCTGTCTCTTGTGACATGCTGCTTGTAGTGTCCCGAGGTGGCCTCAGTCCACAGAACCCAAGCTCACCAGGACTTTGCTCTGGTGGACGCCCTTTCCTGTAGCCAGGGCTCCTCTTCTGTGGGATCCTCTCCTGCTTGGTGAGGCCCATGGGAGCAGGTCGGGGAGATTCTGACGGAGAAGACAGAAGTCAGGGTGAGGTGGGGGTCAGGAGCAGTGTGTGTTGGGCTGGGCAGCTCAGGACTGCTCTGTGGAGCCTGGCCGGGGAGCCCACTCAGCCCCTCCCCTTCCAACTTTGGTGTTTGTGTTGTTGTTTTCTGTTGCTAATAACACTGGACTCGGTACGCTGTAAAGAGAAGTTTATTTTGGCTCGCAGCTCTGAAGATCTAAGGTCCAGGTGCTGCATCTTGATGGCCTTCTCCAGGGCAGAGTCCTAAGGTAGCACAGGGTGTCACACAGCAGGAGACAAGGCATGTGTGCGTGCGTGTGCGCGCGTGCACATGCATGTGTGTCTTTCTGTCTCTGACTCAGGTGTGGGGCTGTACCTGACGACTGTATAGAACCTGGTCACTGCCAGAGGCAGCCCTGACACGTGAAGGGATTACTATTCCGTGCTCTTGACACCCCCCCCACCAGGCTGGATTCCAAGCCCAGGGCCTTGGCCCCTCAACAGGGAGGTCTCTCGACTTGTCCTCCTCTAAACCTATGGAGGAAGGTCCTTGCGTGGCTGTCTTGGGGTCTCCACCCTCACCCAGTTCCCCCTGGAATGGAGGCCCTACTCACCCGCTTCCAGCCCTCAGTGCCCTCAGCCCCATGGAGGCCCCTCCCTCTGTCCATCCATTATGCTGCCTGTCCCCTGCTCTCTTGAGAAGGTGCCCACCTTGCCCCCTCAGAGCCTCTGCCAAACTGATGCTTGGCCCTGAAGGAGTCAGGAGCTGGCTGCTCGGTCCTTGCTAAGTCCTGTGCTATGAGCCCCTTTCTGCCCCCTTTTGCTGCCCAGTCTTGTTGTCCATATTATCTTCTCTAGAAGTACACACAGATCCTCGACCACAAGCCCGATTTTCTTTCCTGATGTGGGACTGTTGACAATGACAATCCGTCCAGGGCACAGGCCCATGTGCCCCCTATCTTCCATCAGGCTACATGGTCCTCCTGGCCTCCTGGGAGCCAGGCTGGGACTCAGTCCGTGTTGCAGAGAAAGAGGAAGGAGGCAGAGCAGCGAGTGCTGGGTCAGGGTGCCACACGCCCAAGACACCTGCCCAGCTCTGCCCTGAGCCCGAGGCTCGACGCCCCCACAGGCTGCTCAGCAGAGCTGTTCCTCTCCACTCCTGCAGACCTGTGTGGGGCCAGCGCGAGGCCAGGCTTTGGGGAGAGACAGGCAGTTCCTCACACACAGCACTCACTCTGGAGCTGATCAGGGAGGTGGTGAGGAGGAGACTGTCTAGGAAGGGGGAGAACATTCTGGGGCAGTGCGGACCAGCCGAGCCCTCTGCAGATGTGGGAGGTTCCAAGGGCAGGTGGGCTGTGCAACAGGGCGCCTTGAACACGGGGGTCCTTGTCTTCATTCACTGAGTTTCAGGCCACTGAGGTTTCAATATCCACTTGTGCCAAGTGGCTCGCACTGTGAGCAGCACAGTATCCCTAGGCACAAGGAGTGGCCTGGAGAAGCCGTGGGAAGGTGGTTGGGCAGTAGGGGGTTGCGCAGAGCAGGACGTGTAGGGGGTTCTTTCTGGTCTTGGGAATGCATTTCTGCTTTGGCCAGAGCTGACTGACCCAGTCTAGAGAACAGAGAAGGTCAACGACCTGGTGAGCTGGACAGCAGGGGCCTCTCTCTGTCGGGAGGTTGAACTCTGCTGCTGGTGAGTTGTCCATGGTGTAAGCTCAGATCCTCCCAACAGGCCAAGATGCAAGAGATGGACACGCAGATAGAACAGGTCCTCTGGGAGAAGGAGGCTCCACAGCAAGGCCAGGGGCCTCCTGGACTTCGGCCTCTGCTCAAAGCCCACTGTGGGCCGTCTCCTCATGGTGACAGTGGGATGGGGTGGGCTCTTTGCCTCTGACACTAAACCATGGAAGTCAGATGTTCAGCCATGGGGACCTTCATGAGGCTCGGTATGGAAGTGTCCACTGTGAGCTGACCCAGAGCTTGCCTGGAGGGTGACCTGGATGGGGACTGGGCCAGCTAGGCTCAGGCTCTGCCCTGACCTTCCCTCCTGGAGCTGGACCACAGCTTGGTCTCCCAAGGACCATGGGTAGGACCCATCATTTCTATCCCAGTGCCAAGGGGTAAGGATTCTTGTTGCCAAGGCTGGCTTCCTCTGTGGTGAGCACTCAAGCAATTATTAGCAGCAGGAAGCCCTGCACCCAGTCCTCAGTACTCTGCTGGAGAGCTGGCAGCCTCCACAGGCTTCCTCTGGTGCCTCAGACAGGGCAAATGCATGGTAGGTTCACAGGAAGTACTACCATGCCATCTGTTTATTGATTTCATTCCATCTGTACCACTCTGTCCATCCACCCATCCATTCATCCACCCCATCCTACTTCCATTTACCTATTCATTCACTCATTGTCCCATCTATCTACCCAGCTGCCCACCCGCCCATCCATCCACCCCCTCCCCCTCATTCACCCCCTATTGCTTACTCGCTCATCTACCCAACTACTCACCCGCCCATCCGCATAGCCTCTGGACCTGTCAGTGCGCACTGCGTTTGATGAAGTGTCGGACCTCATTGGGCCCATTGCTCTGACAAGGAAGCTGAGGCTCAGGGAGGGAAGGAATTTGCTTTGGATTCCAGACCCTATGAGCCTTCCGCTCTTGTCTGGGGAGCTGACAAAAGCTCCATCTCCCACTGGTTGCGCCCTGGGGGCAAACCTTGTGTGTCAGGCCTCCACCCTGCAGTGTCCTCACAGCTTGAGCACTAGGCTGGTTTCAGAGCAGACATGAGCCGAGGACCCCTTCTCCCCCGGGGTCCTGCCCCGACCTGCAGGGAAGATAGCTAACCAGATGGTGAAGGGCAGATGTGAAGCCAGGAATTCCTGGGACTCGTGAAGAGGGGGGTGGGCTGGGCCGGCGGCAGTGAGTGGGGGGATGCGGGGAGCATGCTGGCGGCTGGCGTGTCCCAGCTCGTGCTGCGGGTGCCTGGCCAGGCAGCTTCCCTCCAACTCCGGCAAGCTGCCTCCTGCCTGTGCTTCCTTCCTCCCTTGGCCCGTGCAGGGTGGGGGAGCCCTTTGGCTCTGCCTCCCTGTCCCAAACTCCCCTTTCCATTTCCAGCTGGAAATAAAAGACAGATTCTTCCTGCAAAGCTGCCCGCCCCAGCCAGGTACCATCCACCTCAGGGCTCGGGCTCACAGAAGCCCAGGCAGCCAGGGCTTTGGGGCCAGAAGCCTCTGTTGCAGCCCTGCTGCCCATGGCTGAGTGCTCTCTTCCATCATGACCCCGGGATGATGGAGGATGACACAGCTGTCACTCAGCCCTGCACATACTCTTCTGGGCCTAGGCTCCCTCACCCCGCAACCTGGCTAGCAGTCCTGTCCCCTCTGCCTGGCCTTGTTTTGATGCCACTTCCTCTGAGATGACAGGATTCCAGTTGACAGGCTGCGGAAGCCATGGAAGGCTCTAGAGGACGGATGAGAGGAGAATAGCGAGGGGTCAGAAAGGAAGGGGTGAGCACTGGAAGCCTCCACTGATCCCCTTTTTGGTAGCAGCCACCCAGGCATTCCCGGGCACAGTGCTGTGCATCAGTAGCCCATTCTCTGGTCACTGAAGGACACCTGTCTCCCCTCCCCGAGCTCTCCCCTCCCAGCAGCCCCCTCTCGGCAGGACATGACTGCCGCTCTGACCTCCTGGTTCTCTTCTCTGCTGTGGTTTTCCCACGGCCAAGGACACGACTTCCAGGCACAAGCTTGAGAAGAGCCAGTGACCTTCAGATGAACTTGACTTCTCCATCGTTGAAACCACCGTTCAACTCTTACGCTCGTCTCCCCGAGCACAGTGTGTGGGAGTGGAGATGTGACCCACACCTTCTCCTCTGCTGCTCTGTGGTCCTCAGTTTCCCCACCTGCTAGTGGGCAAGGCTGGCCGGCCTCCCGGGCTCTGCTCAGCTGAGTTCCCCTGCAGGCATGAAGAGATCACTGGTGCCACACACTGGCCACCTCGGGCTCACAGGTCATCTTCTGGGTACCCTGGTGCCAGCACATAGCCTGACTCTCTGAAGCAGATGCAAACCCCGAGTCAGGGCCATTTAGGCTGCTAGTGGTCAGCTCTGGGCTCGGCCCTGGGTTGAGGGCAGGGCAATGCCCAAGTCTGAAAGGGAGGTAGGAGCCACCTCCAAGCTTGGTGTCTTCTGTCTGGTCCATCTGTCCCATGCTGAACCTGGCCATCAAGGCTTCCGAGGACCAGCACTATGTAGTATCCTGCAGACTGGCCACACTCTTCAGTGCTATCTTTTGCGGGATCTCCTGCCTCCCTTCCTCCCTCCCTCCCAATTCATGACTGTGCAGCGGCTGTGCGTCATCTACTCCAGCTGAGAAAGCTTCACAGGAGGCTACACTGGGCCAGTGTGCCCACTAGTGAGCTGGACAGATACCCTGCTACTCCTGAAACAATAGCGACAGAGCTGTGGGAGGCTGCTGTGTCCCTCCCGCTCCGGCCTTCCCTGCCCTGCAGTGTGCTTCACTGGCAGAAAGACAGCCCACTGGGCCAGCATCACCCTGCTCTGTGGAGGAGCTGGCCTCTCCCACCAGCTACCATGTCTAGGCATGGCAGAGCATGGCCACTAAGAGAGGAGTGAGAGCCCAACCTTGGAGTAACTTGTTTCTGCGTCTCTCCTTGACACGTCTCTCCATCCTCCACGCCTTGGGGACCCCAGCTCTGGCAGAAGCTGCCCACCAGAGGGACTTGGGTGGTGAGTCCATGGGGCAGGCCTGTGGGTCTGTGTCCTTCTGGCCTAGGCCAGCGACTGCAAACAAGAGAAGGGAAAAGCTTGGAAGGGGCCGGGGA
>PVIR01008116.1:11168-28776 GCA_004026965.1 Petromus typicus
AAAAAAAAAAAAAAAAAAAAAAGCTTGGAAGTTCGGAGGGGGTGGGTGCGGGGAGGTCGCAGAAGACTCCAGCCACTCATGGTTTTTCTGAGATGAAACACACACTCAGAAGAAGCAGCCGGGTGGCATGTGCATAGGGGTGGGGGGTCCAAGGGTGGCCAGGCCTGCCAACCTCCTGCAGGTGTCTGCCATCCCCTTTGCCTAGAGCGGAGTGGCCCAGTACAGGCTCCTCCACCCATCCCTTGGAGTTTTCTTGGATCACAGAACCCAGATCCCTGACTTCAAGAAGCATCGCCTGGGACTATTTTTCCAGACAGTGCTTGGTAAGTTCCCACACTGGCCGAGAGACCCGAAGTCCAGCCCCTGGGGAGACAGGGCGCCTGGTCACAGAGAAAGCCCAGGACAGACACTCCAGGCCGAGCTACTGGGCTCTTTCCCTTCCCAACAGCCTAGGACCTTGGCTCAGGTGGGTGGCAGGGCCTCTGCTGCCAGGCTGGCCCTGGGCACAAGTGCCCACGATCTGAGGGAAGCAAAACCTCAGGATCTGAATCTGAAGGTCCACAGTGCCAGATTCAGATCAAAGCACAGGGACATGGGTAGCCTCAGCCTGGAGTCGCTGGTCCCCACAATAGAGCTGCGGCTGGCTAGTGGCAGAACACAAAAGGCCCCCATGGTGCTGTGTTCCCTTGCTCTGGGGAAGGCCTGAGGCCCAGGGAGGGGGACTGCATTCCTGGGACTGCTGTCCCCCCCTGCAGAACCACTGGTCACACATGAGACAGCGGGTTAAGAATTTCCTTTTCTATTTTTACTGTAAAATTTGCACTGGCAGAGGGCGTTTGGTTTGGGGTGGGGGAGGGGAGCTCTTTTTAGAGCAGCTTGGCCGTAGATGAAAGGGTGGTCGGCCTGCTGGGCTGAGAGGACGCTCACTGCCTTCATGGCCTCTGTGGATGGGAGGCCGGTGAGGGGTCAAAAAGCTCATTATCACCTGGTTTTATTACGCCAGTTAACCATTAAGAAAGGAGTGGAGAGGGCCCGGGCAGCTTGTTGAAGGCTGGCTGGCAACTCTTTGGGAAGCCAGGGCCTGAACCCCAGGCTTAGTGTCTGGAGGAGGGAGAGGCCCGAGCCAGGTGAAGATCTGACTCACATGAGCTTCCCTGCCCTGTGTGTGGGCAGAATGTGGGTGGAGGGGCCAGCTGTGGCCAGTGGTGCCCGGCACCTCCTCTGTGGGCCAGCCATGGCTATGAGGCTGCTCTGAGGTGTGCTGAAGTCGCCCAGCTTCCAGGAAATCTCTGGATGCAGCTGTCCATGCAGGACTTGCCCCTGTGTGTCCGCGGTGCTCCTACCCACACGTATCCATATGTTTTCTGATGCCTGCTTTCTGAAGAAGGGGTACACAGACCCACTGGGGCTCACAGACCCTGTCCAGAGGAGCAGCTTTCTGGTTGTGTGGGCACTTTGGGTAGCAGGAAGCACAAGCTTTGCGTAGGGACTCTGGCCTGGGTTTGGGGGCTGTTGGCCTCATGGCCGGGCTGGTGATGGGAGGCACACTTGTGGCAGTGCCGCATTGGTTCCCACTTACGGGTGTCTCAGGTTTCCCTGACTGCATCTGGAGGAACAGGCCTCTCCTTTACAAGAGATGCCCAGTACTGAGAGATACAGGAGCAGATTCCCTGTCCCCCACCCCCACTCTCTTCAGATCTGGGTACCCTGTGGTAAGTGAGCATTTTCCTGGCAAAATGATAGACAGAGAAAGGTGGAGATGTGGCTCCCAGTGCAGGGATATCCTGTGTGCTGTGCACGTAGCAGTGGGACAGGCCACTCAGCAACCCCAGGCTCTGTCTCCCAATAGGGGATTTGCAAGAAAACAGCGCTTGTGAACTGCTCAGCTGGCTGATGGAAGATGGGTGAGCTGAGTGTGTACAGCAGCCTTGCATACCCAGGGGCACACCCATGAGTTCATGTTGCACGCATACACACACACATACTCTCTCTCTCTCTCTCTCTCTCTCTCTCTCATACTGCATGGAAACTGCTTCCCATCTCCCCAGTTCTTAGCAGTTTCTAAGCCCCAGGAACAAGCCCATCAGTCCAAAAGCTTCCCAGGGGGCCGAGCATGTAGCCCAGAGGGGCTTTGCTGGCCTGGGAAGCCCAAAGTCCTGAGTTCGATCCCCGGTACTGCAAGTAAATAAGCTTCCCTAGAAAGGATGCACTGGAGGGTGTGGCGAGCCCACACGAACCCTAGCCTGTGACTGCCCAGTGACGCTGTCACTGCGCTTCCTTACAGGAGTCTTGGGCTGCTGCTCATCTGCGGCTGAGATGTGAGGCCTGTGCTTTGGTCACAGCCAGACCCTGTCTGTCTCCATCCCTCTGTGTCCTTCAGCTCTGGAAAATTCCTTGAAATTTAAAAAAGAATTTCCTTCCCATCATTTCCTTTGTTCTTCTTTTCCCTTCCCCTTTATATTCTTATTGGACCTCCTGACCTCAGTTCATAAAGTTCTTTCTCTCCAATTTTCTATCACTATGCCTCTGAGGTTCACTTTCTGAAAGATTTCTGCAGCTTTATTGCCCAGACTTTCTACCTTCTGCTGAGTTTCTTCATCCCTCTCCCCTTCCTGGGGTGCTGGGGATGGAACCCAGGACCTTATGCATTCTAGATGAGCACCTACCACCTTTCTCACAGGTGTGTTTTATGCCAACAGCCCTGTGTTCTTTTTCAGTGCATCCCCTATGGTGCTGTGACTGTGATGCTTCACTCCTAAGGACAGTCCTGCCACCCATCTTTTATGGTAAGTGTCCACCTCCAATCTGGGTCACGTCTGGCTTGGTCTCTGTCCAGGAAGCTCAGCTCCCCGGTCCCTCCTGGTGACCAGAGTGTCTACCCGAGGCTTCAGGGTCCCTGTCTTTGGGATGTACCTTTTGGGTTGCCTGGGTTTATTTATTTATTTATTTATTTATTTTTAAATTTTTTTTTTATGTTTTTTGAGACAGGGTTTCGCTCTGTAGTTCAGGCTGGCCCTGAGCTCAGCCTCAAACTCACATCACAATCCTCCTGCCTCTGCCTCCCGAGTGCTGGGATTACAGGCGTGAGCCACCATGCCCAGCACTGTGGTATGTGGTACTGGTTGCTGCTAGGCGTGAGTCTCCACACCCAGTATTGTATGTGGTTACTGGGGAATCGAACCCGGGTCCTTGCGCTTGCAAGACAGGCGCCGGAGCCACTGAGCTAACTCCCCAGCCCCCTGGGTTTTTGAGGGTCAGGTCCAGATGGTGCTCAGGGCCCTGGGAGCGGCTCAGAGGCTGAGGGGCCGTGCCGCTGGGCCACACAATCCCTCTGCTTGCCTCTGCTCTCCGTGGCCTCTGTGGAACCTGGGGAAGGGGCTGACTAGGAGAGCTGGGGCAGAGCTGGGGCGGCCTGAGGAGACTCTCAGGAGCTCCTCTGCCCTTGAGGCCTCTGTGGCCCGTCAAGAGTGGCCCCTTCGGGTTCTGTGCACACACACGGCTACTCTTGGCTCACAGCATGCTGGGTGCCAGCTTCCTTGACTGTCCCTACCCCTGGCCCTGCAGGCACGGCCTCTTGGCCATGCGGTGGGAATCGGGCCGGGCAGCGTCCCGTCCGTCCGCCTCTGCTCTCTGCTCGGAGGCTGTATTACTGCATAGTTTCCTGAAAGTCTTCTTTAAACAAAGAGTCTATTTATCACGTATTTAATAGGGGTGTGGGGTGAACGCCCAGGTGGGCTCTGTGTCCAGGTGGGCCTGGGTGGGATCCAGAATCAGCCGCTTTATAACCTGTGTGACCTTGGCGGCCCTTGCTTCTCTGAGGCTTGTTTACTTATCTGTGTAAAGGGAGTGAAATTCCCACCTGGCCAGGTTGTTGTGGGGCACAGATGAGATAACGTGCCATAAAGTGCCCGCTGAGGGCTGGCACATGGCTGGTGTTCGGAGAGAGTGGCCTTTGTGTTATTGTTTGTGTAGGTGTCTTACCTGCCAGCACACGGGGTGCTGCAGTCCCTGTCACCAGTCTGGGCCAGCCTTGGGCTTTGCGGACACTTCTGTGAGTTCAGCAATGGTGCCTGGGCTGCCTATCTGTTCTGCAGATGGGTGTACAGGGCTGGGCGGGTCCCAGGAATGCCATCCATCTCCCCAGCCCTGGGGGGCCCAATCTTCCGCCTGTGACAGGCCACCTGCAGCCTGCAGAGGCTGCCCGGGGACGGGCTGTCAGCACCGGGAGGGGCCACCTGGCCCTGCAAGACCGGGCCTGTGCCCGAGCCACATCCGGAATTCCACAGGAGCAGCTACCTCGCGGGCTCCTGTCTGCTCTTGTCCGGGAATGTCCTACCCTCTAAAGCCGTGGCTCTCCAGGGCCGCTTTCCTGAGTCTCTGAGTTGTGACGTGAAGTCTGGGAGCAATACAGGACATGTCGCACCCACCCTTGGAGAGGACAGTCACACAGTGCCCCCCAAGTCCTGGTAGGGACTTGCTTGGTGAGAACAGTCACAGAGCTCTGTTCTACTCATGGAGTGACAGAATCTTCGACCTCAGCCCAGCAGACCTGAGGCTTCCAGCTGCAGGCGTGGGTTACTGGGGATGCATCGTGCCCGGGCACATAAGAAAGCACGGCTGATGCCCGTGGTCTCAGAGGGCTTGTGTTTGTACCCTCCAGGTGGCCCGGACTGTCAGTACTTTCTTCTCTCCTGATGCTAGGTCCTGGAATGATGCCACCCGTCCCACTGGGCAGTCAGCAGAGAAGCCAAGGACTGCCAGACAGTCAGGGAAGGGGCAAAGGGGTCCTGGTTCTCAGACAAAGGTGTCCACAGACCTCTGGGAGGCTGGCAGTTTCTAACTCAGTAGCTCTAGAGGGAGGCCCAGGGTCCCTGCGCTGCTGTGCTATGGTGGCTGGAACTGCACCCCCGGAAAGTGCTCTGAGCCAAAGGTAAATGGACTTGGAGGGGAGCCAACCGTGGTCTTCTCTCCATGCAACTGGACAAAGCCCAGCTCAAATCTAGGCATCTCATGCCAGGCTTCTCTGTCTCTGGGCCTGCCCTCACATTCTCCATCTTTTAATGAGGTGACTCCAGAGTCCCTTTCTTACCAGAATCAGTGACCTCCTGGCACAGTTGCCCTTGAGGCTAAACTGGCAGCCTACTCTGCCCCGCTCAGCTGACAGTGTCAGTCCATAATACAGTCCTCTCACTTGGGGAGCCACCCCTCTTGTGCCTTGCTCAGCCCCAGGCCCCTCACATCTCCAGGAACCATTAGGAATGCAGATTCTGGGAAACCTACACCTCCAGGGAATTCTGATGTGCTTAGGTGAGGATCAGAACCTCATATTGACTACAGAGGACAGATGAGGCCCAGGAAGGCTGAAGGAGCTGGCTGGCACTGAGGCAGCCCAGCCAGGGCAGGCCACATTACAAAGGTGAAGTTTGCTTACTTAGCCTCTAGCAGCCTGAACCCAATTCCCCAACTGAGGGATTGATGCCCATTTTACAGATGGAAAAATTGAGGCCCTCAGAGACCAGTGATCTATATGAGTTCTAGGCTGGACAAAGACTGAGCTGACCCTGGCATTACTAGGCTACTAGGACTGTTAAAACTTCATGGAAAAGAATGGATCTTGCTTCTACATTCTTCCTAAGCTCAGTAGATCAAGATAAACATTTATCTAAGTGGAAATGCAAAACTTTTATGCTCTAGGGTGTTTTTCACCCATAGCCAAGGTGAAAAGGCAAATAAAACAGGCACACGATTGGCAACAGCTACAAGGAAATAATGCTGTAATTACATGGAAAATATTCAAATTGATAATTAAAAAGCAACGTGAAGGCCACAGTAAATAAAGAGAAGGACAAAGAGAGAAGCTTCCAGGAAATTTATTTTTTGAAATACTGAGTTGGGAATCAGGGCCTTGCACATGATTGACAAGTGTTCACCATTGACCCATACTTCCGGCTCAGGACACTTTCAGAGGCAGAAAATGCAAGGAGAAGATGATGAACACAGGCAGCATTCACTCATAGCTGCAAGGGACAGGTGGTCTTCATAGCAGATGTCTCTTGGGCAGGATGCAATACTATCCCTATCCTCACCCAGTTATCCCTATCCCTAACCTCGAGGCCTCGATGATCCCATCTGCATAATGGGTCCACAAGCCTAGAAATCACTGGAGAGGCAGAGTGACTCCAGCTCAGCACAGTTGAGGCAGAGCAGGCAGAACTTCTCTCAGGCCCCCCAGCCAGATGGCTGATCCCGATGTTGCCACAACCTCACGTGAATAGAACATGCAGTGATTCACTGCATCTAAGAGGATTGGAGCTGCTGTGGGTACCAGAGAGGTGGCTAAGAAGTCGCTGCCAGCACAGGTGGGACAGCAGGTTGCTTTCTTCTCCATGTGCAGCTTACATTTCACAGGGTTGGCATAGTGGCCAGTGTGAACTCCTCAGGTGAAAATGCACAGGCTGTGAGACACAGCCACGCCCAGAACACAGAGGCCACGCGTGGGCCCTCAGTTCCACACCTGCTGGCTCCTACTGCCCCCAGTTGCTGTTTTCCGACGCAGCCGGTGGGGGATCCACTCCACCTGCCCCTGTCACTCACTGTGAGGCTGGAATCTGCAGTCTGTTCTGTTCCAAGGATGGGTGAACATCTGCGGTTCACTAGCTCTGGAGGTGGCACTGGTGGCATCCAGCTTTGGATGTCAGGACAATGCACACATGCACCTGCCCTGGGCCGTGAGTCGACCCTTAACTACTGGGCTTCCCTGGAGCGGAGCTGCAGGGCCACTGATGTCACTGTGGTGAGCATAGTGTGCACAGACTCTGCAGCAATGCTGAGAGTCGCCCTGGACTGCTTGTCTACACTTAAAATGAAAAATCTTCCTATGAAGAAAGTCCCTGGTCTGTATGCTTTTGCTGGTAATTTTTATCAATATACATAAGAAACATATTTCTACCCTTAAATCTTACAGCAAAGAGCCAAGCAGGAAATACCTCCCAAAGCCCTGTAAGAAGCTAATAGGTCTTCAGTGACAGAACCAGTCACCAGGAGGAAGGGGAAAGGAGCTGACAAACTCCCAAAGACACCAACAAGAAGTAATTCATCGAGAACAAGCTGGGCTTATCCCAGAACCAAAAGTGATTGAATGTCACCAAATAAGTTAATATATTTCTTCACTGCAGTATTTTATGGTCATTTCAATAGAAGAGAAAAAAATGATAAAATTCAGCATCCATTCAAGAAGGATACTTCCGCTGAGACCAAAGGAGCCTCCTTAACCTGAGAGAGAGTTCATACAAACCCTGCAGCAAGGTCCCCACCGAAGCTCCTCCCTGAGTTTGGAGCTGAGGACACCTCACAGGGGGGTGAGTCCCAGTCCAGGCCAGAAACAAGCGAGAGGTACCAGGGCTGGAGGGCAGAGTCACAGAGGATGTTATTCTATGTGGAAAGACTGGAAAGCATCAGGTTAAATTATTCAGATTAATAAGGGAGACAGAAAGCTTACTGGACACCAAAAACCACACACCAAATCAGTTGATAAACTGAAACTTAGAAAAGATATCATTCACCAAAGCTTGCATATAGGAAGTACCTAGGACAAATGAAACATATAGAAGATTTTTATAGAGGAAATAAAATCTAAAACATCCCTGAGTGGCCCACAGTAAGATCCAGATATACAGAGCAATGAGAATATTCCTGTTCTTCCGGATCCTAGTGGTCAAGACGACAGCTTTCCACCAAGTGATCTGATTTCTCACATCCCCATCCAAATTTTAGTCTGTCCTTCTTTGTTTTTGGTAGATTATGACAAACTGATTCTAAAATTGGTGTTAAAAGGCAAAGAACCAAGACATGGGCAGAGGAACTGTTGCCCCAAGAGATAAAGGTACAGGCCCAGTGACGTTGGGGCAGCCTTCATATGGATGTGGAGGGACATGGAGGGGCTTGAGCCAATGGTTTTGGGACCTTAGGGTCTCCACATACCTGGGAACAATGTGGCTGCCTCATGTAACAATCCCAAGCAAGTGTGTCCAACCGTGGCTCTGGGACACTTGTCCTCTTTTTGAAAATGTTCTAATCAAATCTTCAAAAATAAAGGAAGTTTTGTTTCTTATGTGTTTTAATTGCATTATGTATTTTTCTACCCAGCTCCTCAATCCCTGTTCATGCAGTACGGCCCAGACAAGCCAAAGGTTGAACAAATCTAAAAACAAAATTTCATGCAGGGTGGGAAGAAAAGGGAAAAAATGAGAATCAAGTCATGTCATATTCTGTAAAAACTCTTAATGTTGAATGCAATTATGATGTGTATTCATAACATACCAATAAAGCCAATTTTTAAAAAAATTTATATAAGAAGAGATTTTAGAGGTATTTCTTCATGGCTTTGAGTTAGGGATGCATTTCTTAGACAATGTGCCAAGTTAATAGTCATAAAAGCAAAGGTGGACACATCTTAATACATTTCAGGAGTTCTGTTACGTTAAAAGCCACCATAAAAGGAATGAGAAGACAAATTATGGAGTGGGAGGAGCAGCGCCTCTGTTCTAACCAGAAGGGGGGTCTCCCAACATCGCAGGGGCCTTTGCAGAAATCCACCCTGCCGCACCCTCTCCCGGTGCAAGGCACGCGTGTGACTCGGCCTGGGAGAAAGAAGCCCGCTGGGAGTCAACACTTGGCCCCATCCTAGTGGGGGAGGGGCAGGCTCAGGCCCCTCACTGCAGACTGGTGGAAGGTCACTGCTCTGACCACACAGAGGGCTGGAGGAGCGGCCGGAACAGTCCACCTCTGGCGCTATCGCACAGACGCTCTGGATTGCCAGCCATACCCTCTGTGTGTCCTGGAGAAATGCACACAGCATGGACATGAGGACCTGGTGGGAACATTCACAGTGCTGTTACTCATGCCTCCAGAAGGGGGACATAGCCCCTCAGCACCCATAAAGCAGGAACCACCCATGGGTGTTAACCACTCAGAATGTGCTGAAGGGCAGGGGGCTGGACATCAGCTCAAGGGTCCAGATAGCTGGGGTCCAGGTACAGAAGGCAGAGACATGATTCTGTTTGTCAGGAAGTAGGAAGCCGGCTGTGAGGGCACAAGACTGTAATCCCAGCACTCTTGGGGGGTTGCGGCGAAAGGATTTCAAGTTTGAGCCCAGCCTGTTCAATGTAGCAAGACTGTCTCAAAATAAAAATAAAAAAAGAGCTGAGGATATAGTTCAATGCAAAGGTCCTGGGTTCAGTCCCAAATACTGCCAAAAATAAGAAGGAAAAGGAAATGTGATATAAGCCTGTAATCCCAACACTTAGGAAGCTAAGGCAGGAGAATCACCTAAGCTATACAACAAGGCCAGCCTGGGCTGCAAAATGAGATCCAGTCTTTTAAAAAAAAGGAAAACCAAAAAATACCTGAAAAGCAATAGCAAAGCTAGACAGTGTGAGGCACATGGGCCCGAGGAAGGCAGTGACATCACAAACTGTCCTCCTGGGGCGGCTCCCTGCAGGGGGCTGCTAATGTGGCCTTGCCCTGTGAAGCAGGGGAAACTACGTGTGTGGTCTGTGAGCCCTGTGTGAGCATGAAGGGTTCATGAGCTTTCAGGAGCCCAACTTCCAGCCACAAGGCGCTGTCTCTGCTTGGAGCAGGCCTGGGCCGCCTGCTCCCCTTTGCTGGCCCCAAGGCACACCTGTCTCCACGCCACTGCAGGCCAGCAGAGTCCCTCCCTAGACCCTTTCTCCTGTGGGTCAACCATCCTGCATCCCTCCCTCCCTCTGTGTGGCTTTTTGTTGACTTTGGCTGCTGCCCAGGCTGCTGGCCAGCTCACATCCCTTTCTAGTGGTCAGGTCTGGGTACAGGCAGCCAGAGCAACTGCGGGCACTTTCCCTAGATCTCCCGGGGGGGACAGCTCCTTGCAGGGCACCGTGGTCCAACACAGGGTGCCTAAGACCTATGGAACCAGCCTGGGCTCCTGAACGAGCCAGGACTCATGAGTCAGGACCTGGCTTCCCTGGTCTGTGCTCAGCCGCCACAGCCCTGTGGACACCTTTGGTCGGGGCCAGGACCTGGGCAGATGGCTCTGTGGCATTTCAACCCAAGACAGGGAAATTTGTTTAACTTTCAGAGGGAAAACAGCTCAAGAGGTCAGGACAAACAGCCCTTGCTGGGGCTGAGGGCTGGCCCTGGCAGCCGAGGGGGTTGGTCCTCACTGTTGCTGCTGCTGCTGCTACTGCTGCTGAGAGGCCTCGGGCAGGTTCCACGGCCTCCCTGGGCCACTGTGTGGTGAGAGGAAGGAAGTCCCTCCCGGAGGCTTTTTGAGGCTGGGAGCCTCTGACTCGAGTGTCTGCACTCCACAGCAGCTGGATGCGCCCCTGCTTCGGCAGCAGCTGAGATCCAGAAGCAGACTTCTTAACGGAGGACCCACCAAGGACCATCCCCTCCAGACACATTCTGACCTTTGGGCAGAATCAAGGGTGGCCTCAGAAAGCCCTTCATAGATGCGAACTGGGTCTTTACGGCAGCCTGACCAGTCTCCAGGAGTAGCCTGAGGGCTTTGGGCTGGGGAACAAGGTGGAAGTTCCTCCTTTCTTCCTCAGCCCTTGAGGCTTTGTACTGCACCACACCAACCCTGGAAAGTCTCCGCAGTGCAAACTCTGGCGCTACTGAGAGGAGGCAGGGAGGCCCGAGCCACTTCCACTGTGTGGAGGGAGAGGTGCACCACAGCCCTTCTCAGGGAGCACTTCCCCCGTGTGCCTGGCTAGGAGGGGTAGGACGTGGCGTGGATGCTATGCCCCAGCTGTAGGGGTGATGTGAAGGGTGATCCTCCCCACTCTCAGGGTCCCTGGGGTCTGGGATGGAGGGGCCTGCTGCACCCAGAGCCCTGGGCCCCACCAGTGGGGACAAGCAGGAACCAAAAAGACTGACTTTGCTGGTCTTGTGGGTGAACATCTGTAATTCTAACACATTCCGGGATAAGGCAGGAGCACTGCATGTGAAGGCAAAACCTGGGTAATTTAGCAACTTAGTGAGACCCTGCCTCAAAAATAAAAATACAAAAGGCCCAAGGCTATAGCTCAGTGCAAAGGCCTTAGTTCAGTCCTTAGTACCAGGAAAGGCAGAAAATAAATTAATAATTAAATAAAAAGTACCTGATTTGACCTTCTATGAATGGGGAACACAGTGGTTGCTAATGGATCTTTTGTTTGATTTGGGGTAATAACTGGGTCTTGGGCCCTTTGCAGATGGGCTTAGAATCCAAGTCTGCACTGAGGAACGAGTAGGAATCAGGGAGGGTGGGGAGGTAGAGAACCCACACTCTGGAACGGAGGCTCCAGCACCGCCCCCTCGCTCACAGGCGTGTCACTTAGGCCCTTGGGTCTCTGGATCCTGGTGCAGAGCTCACTGCAGACTACTGAGCTGTTAAGGAATGAGATGGGGAGAAACTGCGAGGGAACACTTTAGCTCTTGTCATTAGTTCAGGTTAAATAAAAAGGGGTGGGACATCCGCCCCCACACAGCCACCTCCAGGAACTGGTTTTCTCCAGCCCAGGAGGCCATGTGGGAGGCCTGCCAGCTGACTTCTGATGTCCTGGATGCTGACTTTCCTCTCCAGGGGCTGCTCAATCTCAAGACACAGTGGGACCTCTTGCTTGCTTGTTCTCCCTGGAGCTGGGAGGCAGCTCTGAAGGCAGAGGCACCACCGCTGAAGGCAGAGATGACTAGGACAGAGGGCTCAGGGTGGCAGGGGTCCATGTTGTTCCAGACGGTTGAAGAAGGGGGTCTGGGGGGATAGCTGCTCGGTGCGGCCTTGTGGGCTGGGCTGGTGAGGGGCGTGGGGAGCGTGGTTCTAGGGTGGTAGCTTTCAGTGTGCAGTGTGTCCCTACTAGCCAGGGACTGTCATGGTGATGCCTGCTTCCCTAGTGCCCAGTGACAGGTGGTGACTGCCCATCCTGTCCATTGCTCTGATTTTTGCAGTGTCTCCACAGGCCTTTGCTACAAGGCAAATTTGTGGGAGGATCCGTGGAGAACCCATTTGGAGACCTTTAGTCATACTGCTGCTCAATTCAGCAGCGACTCAGGGGTTTTCATAGCCAGCGCTGTGAGCCGAGCAGGGAGAAGCCCACAGCAGTTTGACCTTCCTCGGGCTTTGGCTCACGTGTTTCCCCAGCATGCGGTTCCTCTGAACAGAGGCACTCTGCTGATTTTAAGAATATAAGGAGGGCTGCACAGGTGAGAGACACAGCATTCTGGATCCCGCCGGGCCTTCTAACTACTCAGCCGCATCTCCTACCAGCAGTGGCTTTGAACAAGGGGACCACGGGGGCACTGGTGTCCAAGTCACCTCCACCCCTGTGAGTGGGATTCCAGAATGGACAGCGACTCCAGCATTTGGCCTCATCACTTGAGACATGGCTTCTTGACCTTATGGGGCACGTGAGGGTCCTCAGGGTCCCCCAGAGACAGCAACCAGCAGAGGCAGATTTATTGAGTCCCACCATCTGTGTCCACGAGCTGGGGCCTAGGACGCCTGCAGCATGCGTTCCATCGGCTGATGGCCTGTGCCCTGGGGAGGCAGTGAGAGACCCATCCAAGGGCTGGAGATGAGAGCGGCATGGGACTTAGACTCGTGCTGGTCTGGCCTCTAGGTCGGGTGACCCACTGCCTCATGGTCCCCAGTACAAATGCTATCTTGTCCATAAACATCCTCATGGACACATCAAAAAGGATGCATAAGGAGAAACCTGGGCACTCTCTTGTTTGCCCAAACTGGCACTAAAATTAACCACCACATGGAGCTCAGGAGCCCTGATGACACCTCCACCTCTTCCCGCCTGCGCCCCCAGCCCTCCCTCTCTCTTCTCCTCTATCTGTCTTTGTTCAATCACAGGAAACAGCTCATGATTTTCTCCAGGATACAATGATAAAAAGAAAATCAGACAAAGCAAGGAAATTAAAAAAAAAAAAAACACCCAAACAGAAAATATTCCTTGAAAAATAATTCTTTAAAAAGTAAAATCACTTGAAATCACCCGCACAAAATAAAACTGTTTACCACTAAATTATCCGTGGCCAATTTTCCTTTAGAATTTATGTTGAAAGGAAATTTGGCAAGAGCTGATCTGAAGAACTGAAGGTTGATGTCCGAAAAAATGAGAATGTGGATGGCTAAGGTAAATTGATTTTGTCTTGGGGACTGAGTGTCCAAGACCCTGCTGCAAACCAAACAGGGCGAGTCAATCGTGACAGTGTTTTCAAATTAAAATGAGGAGAAATTTTCCCTGAGAACATAATGAGAGACAAATCAATTAGAAACCATTTCAAGGTTAGACAATGGCCCCAGGATGAATTATGGGAGGGAGAGTTTGCTCTGGAAAACACTCTCTTGCTGAATATTACTCAATAAAGGTAAGACAGCGATTAATTATTTGTAATCACATGTCACATGTGTGTGCACAACTGTGAATCAACACATGCATGTATGTACACACATGCACACACATGCACACAGCCATGTGCACAACCATACATCTGTACACACAGACACATATGGGAGCACATGTGTGCACACAGATATATGCCATGCACCACAGTCATGCCTACTAATACACATGTGCTCACAGACATGCTCACGAGCACACACACGGAGGTGCACATGTATGCACCCTCTCCAGGAAGCAGCCAGTGGAGCCATGGCCTTCTCTGAACTGCTCATCTTGTGTATTGGGCACACGCTGCTCTGTGCTGCTCAGGGCCCCAAGGCTCTTATTTGGGTGGAATCGAGCCACCTCGTCCTTGGTGATGATATTCCTTAACTTTTCCCTGTGTAAGCCTAGAAAACCTTTTCTCCCTGGGAATTTGTCTGTTTCATCTATTATCACAATTGGCTTGGCACAGGGGCATCCATAACATCTGTGAGATGCCTGGAGCTGGGCCAGAAACTGCTTGCCAAGGCATCTGCCAACACACATCCCTGTGCTGCCCCTCACCAGTGAAGCTGCAGAACCCTGGGGTGCCCTGGCCCTCCCGGCATCCTCTGCCCTCAGCTCTGTCCCTCAATGCTCTGCATTGTGGACTCAGCTGTCCTGAAGGCCTCTGTCCACATGGACTCCAGGAGCTCTCAAAGGCATGACAGGTCAGAATGAGGTGAGACACCGGACTCACTCTGCCTGGGGCTTCCTGCTGCTACTGGTGTGTGTGTGTGTGTGGTGTGTGTGTGTGTGTGTGTACACAGACCAGACTGTCTGCCCACCTGGCTTCTGCCCGCCTCAGGTGTGTAAGCCTGAGCAGGGCACCTGATCCCTGGCTGCCGTTCTCAGGTGCAGGCCGTTCTTGGCAGCTGCTGGGAGAGGGTGTCTGTGGGAGTCCCTCTGAGGGTGGAACTTCTAGCACTCTGAGACCCTCTCTCCCTCAGCTCCCAGTATAGTTATGGGGCCCCTGAGCACAGGAGGGTGGGGCACTTGATCCAGCATGGGGTGGGGACTGACCTGGGTAGGAGGGCTCAGGGAGCCCCTCTGTGGTAGAGACAGCTCCACTCACATTTCGGGGACTGGAGGAGCATCTTAGGCAGGTTCTTTATCCACTTGCTCCTTGGCTACTGGAGCTCACCTGAGAGTGAGGTGACCTCAAGCCTGTCTGCTTCTCCCCTGGGTCTCAGGATTGCACAAGGCCCTGGCTTGGCCTGGCCTGGCAGATGGGGCCTCATGGTCCCCTACAAACAGGCCTGGCCTCCCTGCCCTGGCTGACCGGTAATGATTAACGTGGGCAGCTCTGATCTCTTTGTCTCTCCTGGGCTGGGCTGGGGGCGGCTGGGCATAGCCTCCTTCCTCCCGTTGCACACTGCAGTCCCGAATGCCTGTCTTATCTCTCCTGGCCTCTCTGGTTTCAGCCTATTTGTTCTGACGTTAGGTGGTCTGTCTCCTGGTCCTGGCAGCTCAGTCTACCTGACAGTCTCTCTGAGGCGCTGGGCCCCTGGTGTGGCTGGACAGAGACGTGGCCCAGATGGGTTCTAGCCTTCCCAGAGTCCAAGTTCCAGAGCTGAAGTGCTGCAGGGCTCCCCACGCCCCCAACTCCTTGTTTTGCTTCTTATTTTATGGGTACAGTTGCCTGGAGTGGAGCAGGGAAGCCTCTGCTCATGGCCCGTGGCATTTTGGAAAGCGGCTAAGGACAGGTAGAGACAAAACCCCATTAGCTCCTGGGAAGGACGTGGCTCAGGACACTCAGCAACCACGAGCCACCCTCCCCTCCAGCCTCGTGTGCCTGCCTAGCATGGGGGTGGGCTGGCGACGCTGTTATCTGGGCTTATTTTTTCCACAAAGAAGTCGGTGGGGAGGGAAGACCCAAAGCCTGAGCTTTTTGCTGATGGCCCTAGGTGGCTCTCAGGTTTGGGGCCAGTGGCTGAGACCCCAGGGTCCCCCAGGGCCTCAGGTCCTTTCTACTCAGAGCTGAGGCCTGTGTACTGGGTTCTCAGTTCCACATGCTCACCACATGCTCTGGGCCTTCATCCTGGGCCCTGGCTCAGCTCCCCTCCTTCTGCCACCTGGAACCTGCTCTCCCCGCGTGAACTCCAAATCTAGCCCAGCCTGGGGCTCAACACCACAGCCAGAAGCAGAAGTGGCAGAACCATGGCAGGTCTTACAGGAAGTCTGATTAGATTCTTCATGCAGTTGGAAACGTAAATATTGATGGAAGTCGGAAGACTGAGTGATCATTGCTGAGATATGATGTCACCTCAACACCTGCTCTGAACGGAGCCCTGAGGACATGTGACTCAAGTACACACTGGCACTGGGGTGTGCAGCTGATAGGTATAATCTCCCTAGGGCTCCTGGGGGCCAAGGGACATGGGGCAGAGCCTGTGGCTGGGCAGTGTGTTTGCGGAGCTGGCAGCCCCGGCCTGGGCACTCACCAGGCCCAGCCCTCCTGGCCTGGCCGGCAGATGCCCAACCAAACAGTGACTGTTCTCCGGCCCGGAACTTATCTCCAGTCAATAGAAGCACTGGGCGGCCATGGAGGCTGTTGACCAGGGCCAGAAGACAAGGGCTGCTTTCAGACCCACTGGTGGTTTCCAATGAGCTCAGCTGCTCCACAGCTGGGGCCAGGGACAGACTCGCACCCCACCCCAGGCCTGTTTTCCCCACTGGTAAACAAGGGGCCAAGGGCAGGGCACCGGGTGCCCGAGGAGTGAACCTGCAGCCCCACTGCCCACCCGAGATGGCTGTGGCAGCAGGAACTCCAGGGAGAACAGTCAGGACCCAGGAGCTGCCAGCGTAATGGGCTCTTCCTCCACCGCAGCACTGGCCAGGACATGGTGCCAACCACCTGCCCCTGGGGACAGCCTTTCTCAAATTCATGTCTGGTCAAAGAAGTTGGAGATCTTTGGAGTGAGCAAGAGCTGCGGGGAGCAAAGAGGCTGGACATGGCTGTTCCTGGGCCTCGGAGGGTAGCCACTGGGCCCTGCATCATCAACAGTGAGCCCGTGGCTGATAGCTGTGTTCAGGGATATCTATTTTGCTATAAAGAGTCCCAGGTGCTAAAGAGGGGTGGTAGGAGAGGACACATGGAGATAGGGCTACACAGCTCAGAGGTCTTTTTACTGTATAAGTCCTGGCCTGCAGAAACCCCCACTCTCACCCCAGCCTTGAACCTGTGCAGCAATTTAGCACATTGCGTAGGGCCTCCCAGACCCCGTGACTGGAAAACCCTCTTCTACATGTAACAGCAGTCCCCGATTCATGTCCACCCAAAAGCTCAGAATGTAACCTTATTTGGAAATAGGGTTTTTGCAGATGTAATTAGTTAAAGCTTTGAAATGAGATCATCCTAGATTCAGGGTCAGCCCTCAATCCAATGACAGGTCTTCCCGTCATGAGAGACACAGAAAAGGAGGCCATGTAAAGACACAGACAGAGACAGGGGCAATGTGTCCACAGGTTGAGAGGCTTCACCCATTACTGACTCCATCCTAATACTCACTGTGGCCGCAACCCTCCAGGACTAAGAGATCACTTCTGCACTTTCCAAGGCTGTGGTGTGGGTGAGTGAGCTTTTCCATCCCTGGGACAAAATACCTGAGAATGACAACTATGCGGAAGATAGTCTTCTTTTGGCTCATGGTTTTGGAGGGTTCAGTCTATGGGTAACTGTTTCCATTGCTGTGAGTCTGCACTGGAGCAGGAACCTCATATCAAAAAATGTTGATAGAAGAAAGCTGCTCACCTCTGGCAACCAGGAGGTAGAGAAGGTGAGAGAGTCTGATAGGAAGAGGCCAGGGACAAGATAGAATCCTCAAGAGCATAACCGTGACTCACTCCTGACTCCATCACCAGTGATGCCATTGAGTTAGGGTCTTATTCATGGATTTATACACCTTATGAAGTTGATCCTGTTGCTTCAAAAACACATCAGCAACCAAGCCTTTGTCACAGTGAGCCTTCTGGGGGTAAATTTTAGATAAGAGCCATAATGTGGTCCGCAAGATAGAAACTCTAAGAATCTCTCACATTTGTCCCCAGCATATCTGGGCTCCTATTCCTTAGACACCCAGAGAACACTGCTCTTTTCTAATGCCACTTCCTTTTGAGCCCTATCTTTTTTTTTTTTTTTAGGTTTTTTGAGGCAA
>PVIR01008116.1:28876-58197 GCA_004026965.1 Petromus typicus
ACATCACAATCCTCCTGCCTCTGCCTCCCGAGTGCTGGGATTACAGGCGTGAGCCACCACGCCCGGCACTGTGGTATGTGGTACTGGTTGCTGCTGGGTGTGGGTCTCCACACCCAGTATTGTTATGTGGTTACCGGGGAATCGAACCCGGGTCCTTGTGCTTGCAAGACAGGCACCGGAACCACTGAGCTAACTCCCCGGCCCTTGAGCCCTATCTTGAACCAGGCACATGGCATACAGCATGGTGCTTTCTCTCTGTCTGAGGGACTCACTGGGAAGAAGCCCTGTGTATCTGGTGTGTGCCCAGCTCTTGTTACTGCTCTTCCCCAGGGAAGCTGGCTCTGGTATAGCCTATGCTCTCTTAACTTCTTTCTAGGCAGCAAAAGTGTCAGGCTATGCCACCTGCCTGCCAAGGGTCTAGGGTTGGTGTGAGGTATGCCAGGGAGACCTTTAGTGAATTCCATCTTCCTGGCAGGGGAATCTGCTAATCCCTGGGTGCCTACTCCCATAGTGACCCAGAGCCACCCCTCTGTATAGGCCCCACCTGGGACCCAGCTGCTGCCTTGCTTGGGAAGACACTACGAGTAGCCAGAGTTGGGTCTCATGACAGGCAAACTGTCAAGTAAGTGAGGCATGAACATGGTCTCTGTCCTGTGACCTGGGGCTGGGCTGAGGAGGGAGGACATGGCTGGTGAGGGCCATACCCAGGAAGCCCTGTAGCGTTTGCCCAGTCTTGGCAGCATCTGAACTAACCACACAGGGAAAGAGCGCCCCTGCCCTTGGGGTGGCAAGCTGGAGGAGAGGAGCCCTAAGGGTTCCTTAGGGGCTGCCCTTCAGAGAGGGTACGCTAGTGACAGCTAAGCTTCCACCCAGAGCCTGCTGGCTCTTCCAGCACTGCTCTGTGAGGGTAACACTGAGGTGCTCCTGCCCGCAGTCCCCATGCCCTATCCTGTGCATCAGCACATGTGATGTCTCGCAGGAGACCAGCTGCAGGGCGGAGACCGAGAACCTCAGGGTGTCCAGGTCTGCAGACTGCTCAGGCAAGGTCATTGCCCAGACAGTGAGGGACACGATTCTGGCTAGGCTGGGTGTCTGCAGGCCTTGGGGCTACTCCTGGAGCTGGTTGTGGCAGCATCCAAATTAGGCTGGCCTGTCCTTGTGACCCAGGCCTGAGCGCATTGGTGCCCCACCCCAGCACCCTGCACCGAGGGGTGCGACCTACCTCCCAGTTGTCCAGCCGGGCGCCAGAAAGCAGGGAACCCTGGGACTGCGGGTCCATTAGCACCTGCCAGCACCAGCTGCCAGGCTGTGCCTAATTACTTAATTTGCACTAATTCTCAAGCCATTAATACATGAAGCTTAAAATAACGTTGCCTAGAAAACAGACTTGTCTAGGACACTATTTTCATCACTTTTTGAGAAAAAAGAGAGAGTCACATTGTCTGTATTTGCAGCTGTTTTCCATTTCTCCGCTCGCATCTGCCTGTATTTGGTGCTAAACTTGGAGGCAGGCTCTCTGGAAGGACTTTGAGGGGCAGTCATTGGCCTCTCCAGCCATCGGTTTTCTAGCAAGAGGCCCCTGCATCTATCTCCGAGGAGTATGAGGACAAGGAGGTCCCACACTGTGAAACAATGCCAGCTCCACTGCTCAGCCTCAGGGTAGCTTCTCAGGGAATGCTGGGGCCAGGATGGCAAGCCCAGAATAATTCTTCTGCCTACCCTCTGCCAGGCTCACCCACACCTCCTTCTCACAGTCCCCAACTCTTTGTGGTTCTGCTTTTTGCGGGAACCCAGACTAAGCCAGCCTCTGTCTTCAGCACACACAGGTGAACATAGGTGAGGCCACGTTGGATCTCGGTATGCACACCCATGTCACACTTACACTGACACACACAGTGAGGGCCAGAATAACCCCAGAGTGAAACCCTGGAGCCTGGAGAATTGCTCCCTATGCAGATGAGATTAAAGACTTTGGGATGAGAGCTGATGTTGGCCAGGCCCTGAACACCGGCTAGTGTGCTCCGTTAGGAGGCTAGATAGGGGCCCTGCAAATAGAGCCTAGGGTCCAGAGCCCAGGAGTTGGACTCTAGGAAACAAAGGCCCAGAGCCCCAGGCTGGGCCATTAGGGCCACCTCTATCCATCACCTGTCCAGAAGACTGAGGCCTGTCTAGTGACAGATGAAGGGACCCATAGTCCTCATTGCTTCTCTTTGTGGAATTTAAGAGAAAAGCCAACCCAAACTACCTGAAGTGATAAAGAGGTTCATGCGTGCTTGGACTGGGGAAGTTAGGAGCGACGGTAGACTTTAGAGTGGGGTAGGTTCCCTACTGAGTGATGCCGTCAGGACTGGCTTCCAAGGCCTTCGCTGTGCTTGTACCAGGCCAATATCCCCAAGTGGAGGACACCATTGAAGGTGCTGGGTTGATCTGCTTGCCCCCTAGATCATCGGCCTAGGCTCTTTGCAGAGCCCTTAACTGCTTTGCCATCTCATTGGCCGAATCCAGGTCATGTGCCCACAAACGAACCAATCTCTATAGCCAATGGGTGGGACTATATGTTGAACTTAGTTGAATCTTAATTCTAGTCTTCCATCTGCTGCCTCTCATTATGGGGACCATGGCAGAATTAGGCAGCCCACCTCTGCCTGATTGCTTCACATGGAGTTTTCTCCTTTTTTTGGTACCAGAGATCAAATTCAGGCCTTTGTATTTGCCAGGCAGGCAACGCACCACTGAGCTATATCCCTGGCCTTCTCACGCTTTCCTTAGAGGATCCTGTAGCAGTCCATGTGAGCATATTCCCAGAGCTCTGGTGTGGCCCAGCTGGAGGGGAAGGACACTAGAGGTCACAGCAGAGTGGTGGTGACACTTCTGCTCTATGCCAGCATTGTCTCCACACTTTTTACCAGGATGGTGGGGACCTGGGACCCTTGGAGTAGAAAGCCAGGGAGCAGTGTGTCCCCACTCGGGGTGAGCCTGCCTGAGTGTGAGGTGGTAGGGTCTGGGTGTGTGATCTGTTGGGAGGCCGGCTTTCTGCTTGCAATCCCTGAGTAAGTGAAAAGGCATGCCTGAGCCCTTATCCTCTGGGTTCTGTGTGTCTGCATGAGTGTGTGTGTGACATTCCTGTGCGCACGTGTGTGTGTCTGGCTGGAGTGCGCCTGGGTGCGCTCCTGTGGGCTCAGCAGTTTGTGGACTCGAGCTGCTGTGGGTGGTGGGCACCTGCATGAGATCCGGGAGTGTGTGCACATCGGCGTGTGTGTGTATGAGCAGGGCTGGGGCCTGGGGAACGGGGCGAGGACTTTCCCGGAGGCCGGTGCTTGGTAGACTGCCAGGCTGTCCTCATTGTCATGTCAACCAAATATTTTCAGCCTCCTTGCCCAGGAGCCTCCGGAGCGCACTGTCTCCTCCCTGCTTGAAAACCCCGGGCCAGACTTCCAAACCACTAGGCAGATTTTGAAGCCCTTTTTTTAGCTACCAAATAAAAAAAAAAAAAAGCAAACACAAATCTGCTGATCGTGGCTGCCTCCTTTTCTGGAGAGTTTAATTTCTGAGCTTTGATCTGATACCAGGACCCGGAGGACTTGTTATTTCTAAATAATGAGCTGAATGTTTGTGCTCTGAGCCTGAACTTTTTTTGGTTTGGGGAAAAATATGACTTTCCATAGACGCTCTTTGATGCGGCCAGTGGTGTGGGGATGAAAGGCCTTTCAGAGGGCAGTGGTGTTGGGAGGGGCAGTCAGGCCCTGTGATGCCAGCCCTGGGGACAATGCCTTTGGCAGGGGGCTGTTCACTGGCCCCACCCTTGGGAGGAGCAGACCAGACCTTCTTATGGGGTCCTGGCTTGGGAGCCAGAGCCCAGCCCACTGGAGCACGGCCTGACAGCCTCACCTCCACCTCAGCCACTGCGATGGCTGAGAGGCCCAAGGAAGGATGGAGATTGTAGCTCACTGTCATGGGATGAGGCTCCAGAACAGCTGTCTAGTCTTGGTCAGGAACTGTGTTGTAAAGATGTGTGATGGAGGTTAACAAGCAAACAACAGGACAGATCACTGCAGCTGTCCCGAAGACATGCAGCAGCACCTGCGGAGAATTAGAGAAAGGCGCCCCCTGCTGGCTGATGCTGGCCCACAGGTGCGACTGCCCCCAGGCAGAGGGAGCGAGCTGGGATTGCCTGTGACCCCAACCTCTTCCTTTCTCTGGATGGTAGCTCCTGCTGGGGCCCAGTGTGCGTCGCCTCGCCTAGCCTGTCCAGTGTCCTCCTGGGAAGCCCACTTACATCCCTGCTCTTTGTTTTAGGAAGTGATCATTTGGGTCCCCCAGCTCCAGCAGTGGCTTCATTCTCCGTAGCGGCTGATCTCACACTCCGGGCAGCGTTTCCCTGGGAAGCTTCTGGGCATGCCTCGGCAGATGTCGTCACTAGAGGTCAAGAGGCAACGTCGTCAGTCATCTGCTTCGATAATTAGCCTGGAAAAAAATTACTGGCTGCTCCTCAGAGCTTCTGCACTGAACCTTGTTCCTTGCATCTGCTGGCAGCTGGTGGCCGAGCCAGTGGCGGCTCTGCCCCTTTGGGCTTGGGTGTATCAGAGCAGCATCCCACGGCCTCATGCTGCCCAGATGTAAATGCAGCTCGGCCTGGAGGTGCCTGGCTCTGACACCTAGACCTGCAGCAGGCACTCCGCTCCTCTAGTTTTTGTTCCAGGCATCTCAGCACCCGTGGGGGACTGCAACTTGAGTCACTGGTCCCTGGCCACTGTGGGATTGAAACATGTTCTTTAAAACTTAAATTATTGGCAAGTAATACAATCACATGGTTCAAAATCCCAGGCAGGTGTAGAAATAGCAAGGTGCCCAGTGGAATAAGTAATGAAATCTAGTAATCATCTAGTAATCATCTGAGGCCTCGTGAGCGCTGCGTGTTGGTAGCATGGTAGCAGGGCACTGAATCTGCCTCTCGTGAGATGTCGGTGGTGGTGGGGGAGACGTGCATGTCCTGGAACTCTGTACTGTCACTGCATTATGAAACCAAGAGTGTAGTGAAAGAATAGTTTTACTAAGAAGCAAGTCAGGGAGGAGCCACATAGGACCTTCTGGGCCCTTCATGCTGCTAGTTTGTTCTCGGCACCGACAGTGACTATGGCTTCCTCAGGTGATGGCTGCAGAGACCCAGCTGGGTGGGGATTGGAACGACCCTGACCAGGACTCTCCTGACGAGGACTCTCCTGCTGGGGCCTGGGGAAAGTGTGCAGCTGAGGAGGATGGACAGACTCTGGTAATGTGCACTCCGAGGTCGGAGCACACAGGATTCTGACAGGTTGTGTAAGAGATGAGAGGAAGGGAGAGTCCAGGACGAGCTCCAGTTCCTGCTTGGGCAGGAAAGACGGCTGCACGGGCCAGGTGGCAATAGGAGGTGTGGGTCAAATCTAGAGCCAAAGGGAGGGCTGTCCTCAAAGGCGGCCAGTAGTCAGCTTTGGTTGTTTCCCAGGGACTCTTAGGAAGAAACAGGCATCGCAGACTTCTGCTTAGATTCTAAGGGGGTCTGCAGCTCCTGTGAGCACCCTGCACTGTGCACAGCCAAGCAGACGCCTGAGACTGCTCTGCCCTGGACTTGCCCCCAGCCTGGGAGGCACCCTGGTCTGAGAGGTCTTTGTCATCCTTCTCTAGGGCAGAGCCGAAGCTCCTCTGCTCTCTGCCGATGCCCATTATGCCTTTGTGGCTGCTCCCCAGGGGTGCAGGTCTGACTCACCCCTGTGCATTCCTTTATGATACCTAGGTCTTTATCTCACAAGTTCTCGGATACATGAGGGCAGCTGTTTTCTGTAACCTGGGTGATCAAGACCAATAACAGGTCTTCGTTCTTTTTTAAAGTTGTGTTGCAGTTTGTGAGTCTATCTTTATTTATGTGGCAGTCTCCTAGGTAAGAAATTTTCATAATGGTGCAGGAAATGATTGGGTACCTAAGCCATTTCGCTTGAGAGCAACAATTGCCGTAGGGATGGCAACGCTGCTCCGCCAAAGGGCACCTGCATTTACATTTTTTATTGCTATTACAGGTTGACCATAAAGGTTGCACCAGCCAACTCTCATTGCCTATGCATAGCAGTGCCTGCTTTCCTGATTGATCAGTGATTTGTAAGTGGGGTCTGTTAGGTTTTTGCTTGTGTCTTAGTTACTTGCTTATTGCTAGGACGAAATACCTGATGTCCTAAAGGTAAAGGAGGAGAGGTTTACTTTGACTTATAGTTTGTAAGAGGTTTTAGTCCAAAGCTGGCTGGTTCCAAAGCAGGACAGCATGGCAGAGGAGGAGCAGTCTGAGGCAAATCAGCAGGAGGCAGAGAGGGATCAAAGGAGGAGGAGGAACATATATCCACACGCCCTCTTCCAGGCCACGCCCACAGCGGCCCACCTCTTCCCACCAGGCTTCACCTTCCAGCATCGCATGAGCTATAAACCCATCTCATCAGTAGGCTAATCCAGTATCACACACCCATGACCCTGTGATCTCCCCAAAGCCCATGCAGCTCAGCCTTGTAAGTGTACGAGGCTTTGGGGGGACATCTAGATGTAACCATAATGGCTTGCATTTCTGTCCTTTGGAGAACAGTTGTGCGTCTCTTGACCTATTACCTTCATCCTTCCCCATGTTTCCATTAGGCTGCTGGTTTCTGTCCTGTTGCGTCTGAGAAGCTCTTTGTGTCCAGGAAACAAGCTCTTTGTTACAGAGCTGCTGCTGCTCTTTCTCAGCTGGCCACAGTCTTTCAGCACTAGCTGGTGGAATCTTAGTGTTTCCCTCGACATTATTTTGTGCATGTATTGCTGTACTATTTCCTATGTGCTTGTTCTCACTGCTGCCGACACAGCTGTCTGACCTCACCGTGTCTGAGGAATGCCAGCCAGAGGGGCAGGTGGCAGTGAATGCGCACTGTGTATAGTACTCAGGACAGCACCTGCACAGCACTGCACAGTCATCTTTGCTATTCGTTATTCAAAATCTACTAAGGAAAAAGAGAGACACAAAAATTCACATCACAGGCTGACTCAGGGTGACACTAGGGAGCAGTAAGAGCTGGGCCACTCATGGGGGAATGAGCTCTGTCCTTGGGCACCCCAAGGTCAGCTGACCCAAAGGGGGTCCCTCCTCTGCACACACCAGCAAAGACATAAATAAGCAATTTCCAAAGGAGGGAAAAAACCATAGTGAACGTATAGGGAAAAAATGTCCTTCCTTTAGTGCTTTAAACATGTGACACTATTTTAGCCAGAAAAATGGCCAAGATTTCTTTCAGTGGTGTGTTATAGAAGCGGTTGTAAGGTAAAGCCCACCACACACCAGGGAGCAGCTTCTGTATGAGTGTCTGATGACAGAGGGCAGCACACAACTGCAGGACCATGGCAGGTGCAGCCAGGCCCAGAGCCCCGGCCTGTGCTGTAGTTCTCATGAGTATGAGTGGCGATTTATCGCAGCTCAAGAGCAGGGGATCCATGAGCAGTATCCTCATGCAACGGAACTGCAGGTGGCTTTCCAAAACCGTCTTGTAGAATGTTTGAAGACGTTTATGACCTCATCAGACAAATATAAAACAACTGAGAAGACAAAACCGGATTGGAAATGCCATGGTCCGAATGCCATTCACTCAGGCACCGATCCATGGCACGGTCCCCAGCCTGTGCTGGGGGCCAGGCACGGTGTCCAGATGGGCATCTGATGGGAAGCGAGTAGGTGTGGGAAGCAGATGATGTCCAATAAGCGATTAACACAGAACTGCAGCCAGTCCCCATGGAGATCAGTGGGGGCCATGGGGCTGGTCTTTCCTCCAGGGAGGGGTCTGAGGGTGGCTGGGGTGAGGGTTCACACAGAAGGGACAGGATGTTGAGACAGTGGGGCCAAGGAGGTCACTGTTCCCATTACCTAGTGGGAGTGGCAGAGCCACAAGCCTGTGACTCAAACCTTCACCATCTTCCCCTTCCCACGCTGGGACTCAGTGGCCCGGCTGGGTTAGATCTGCCATCTTGGGGACTGCGGGGTGGGGGCAGGGGCGTCTTCCTCTTTCCTCTGGGATCTCAGGGCTCTTCCTGTTGCCTCTCCACACGGGCTGCTATGGGCTTCCTCTCAGCACAGCAGCCCCAGGACAGCCTGAGCCAGGACCTGTACCAAAGCCAGGCGGGAGGGCTCTCCCCAGGGACTCTTGAGCTCCATGACTTTTGGCATGGCCCAGGGCCGGGAATGTGGGCCCACTTCCGCATAAATGTCCTATGAGAAGAGGCCTCCATGGGGGTGACCCTGCTGGCTGTCGCAGGAAACACAGACTGTCTTACTGGGTGGCTCTGCATGCCATGAGAAGGGCAACATGGGGGACAGGTGTGGGGCCAGCAAGGCCAGGGATACAGGACCTCAAAGGCCAGGCCAGGCCAGGCCAGAAGCAACAGGTGTGCTGTGAGCACGGATGAGAGAGATTTTCACAGAGCCCAAAACAGGGCCTCTGGCTGCTGCCTGGGATCATGGGCACAGGCAAGCCATAGGGCCACTGAGCCCAGAGATAGGAAGGTGGGCTGTCCCAGCAGCCTCCCTGACCACACCAGCTGCCCTCCCTCGACAGGAACCACAGATTCATTCATGTTCCTGGCCAGAACCCGAGGGCCTCTCACACAACACACTTGCAAGGCCACAGGGAATATATTCAGTGAGACAATATCCACATGTAATTCAAGCAAAGGCAAACACCTTGTGTAAAGCCTGGGGCACCCAGATAAACAGGAGAATTCCTGAGGCTGTGTGTTGGCCGACTGGCCAGGCCGCCCTGGAGTTGGCCTGTGTTGGGCAATTACCTAATACTATTACAGCTTGTTACTGATTAATTTTGTTTGATGTGGGAGGCCACAGGATTTTTAATAAGGGCTACTTGCAATTGCAGACTGATTGAATCTTCCAGGATCCTGAAATGCTTTTCAGGGCATTAAAAAAAAAAAAAAACTGGACATACAGCTGGCCTGCCCAGCACTGCCGATGAAATCAGACACGAGCCCTGTGTCAGGGAAGTCTTGGGCTTCTGTAAGCTAGAGATGTGAAATTAGGGAGCCACTGGAGTTGCTGGTGGGCCCGGCTGTTTGCTCGTAAATCCCCCGCCTGGTGATCTTTTCACCTCCTGCCAAAAGAAGAGGTTTTATTCTATATATTCAAACGTGCTTGAGAAAAAAAAATAAACATGGAAAAACCATGAGGTCTCCAGTGCTTGAAGATACCCCTGGCCCCTGCTGTCTGGGTTAATCTATATCTTTTCAAAAAGAGCCATGATAACAGCAGAGGTAGACATGGGCCTGGGGCTGGAGTTGGCGCACAGCAACCTTAACTTAGCATCTGGTTTTGTATGTACAGAGCAGGTCTCTGCCCTGAAGCAAGACTTATTCTGGGCTGGGGCCATATCCCAGTTCTCCAAGGACCTGAACATCAGTGCCAGCTAAATATAAGGCAGGGCAATGTTGGGCTAGCCATATCAGACAGATGGTGGCTCAGTGCCTGCAGAGTCCAGGAAAGAGGGTCTAAGCTTTGGAGACACCAAATCTTATTGCTTTAACCATGAGAAAACTGGCTAGTGCATGGAGCCAAGAGTCCCTGATATGGTGGGTTTGGGTTTGGTTGGCCAATGGCTCAATAGTGCTGTTCAGGCTGCTGTGTCGTCCCTGCCTCCCCCATGCCTCAGGGGCAGAAGTTCCGAAGTTCCAAAGTCAAATCTGCCACAAGGACACAAAATAACTGCCTCAGTTCAAGGCTTCTGAGCGGAAGTGTCTGCCTACCTGTGAACCCAGGGGACCGACCTACAGGGATCCTTTAGTCATATGCCCATCCTCCAGTGTGTGCCCAGGCAGGGAGAGGAGGATGTGATGGACATGCTGGCATCAAAGCCGTGCTTGCATGAGAGGCACAGGCAGCTTGGACTACACATGGGCTGCGGCCAGACACAGGAAGGCGACCTCTCGTACTCAGTGAGCTGCAGGTGGCGGAGACACTGACAGAGCAGAGCCAGGTCAGCTCCCTGCCTTGCAGGAGCCCAGCTCTATGAAGGACACAGCACACAGGAAGGTGACAGGCCCATGGCAGGTGTCTGAGGGCCTGGATAGTGTGGCGAACGGTGCAGACAGGTGCTGGGCCCTCCCTTGAGTTCACCTCCATGTTCCTGTTTCCCTGGGTGCTGTTCTGATTCTCTCTATAAAATACACGACTGCTTTTGCCATTAATGAATATGTCCATTAAAGACTTTGCTTGCAGGGTCAGGGGCTCGGGCTGGGCGGGTTGAGCCTGTAGAGCTCCGGGGAGAGACAAATGGAGATGAACCAGGAGGGGCTTGGAAGTGCAGTCACCACCGCTGGTCCTCTTGTCTGTCCCTCCAGACACCCACGCACACGTGGCCTCTCCCAGATGGCCCTGGGCTCCACCTGCTGACCCACAGAGACACCACTGCCCCCTGGGCTTCTGGGAAAATCATTCTGATGATGCTGTGAGTGCCTGCTGAGGCTTTTCCACGGAGTTTTCAAAATTTCTGCGGAGACAGCTTTAAAATCAGAGGACATTAAATGTGTGACCCATAGGTGAGACCTCGGTGGCCTCTCCCAGGTTCAAAATATCTTCAACATTTCTGTTTTTAAAAAAGGATTTTATGGTGATTTTGCATTCCATGGCAGGGGATATCTGTATTTGTTTTAGTACAAAACAGTGTGTAGTGGCCTCCCACAGCAGGAGTGGACACTCCAGCAGTCAGATGAGGCTAGTCTGTACCTCCATACTCCCCGGTCCCTCATAGGATGCCCTGCAGCGCATGACACTCAGTGGACAGGATGGGCTTCCTGGGCCCTCTCAGGAGTCTTCCACCCACCTCGCCCTCCTGACCACAGCCCAAAGTCCTGGCCATGGTCTCCTTGGCCAGGAAAGTCGCGAATCCAGAGACCACTCCGGGCTCTCCTGTTCACCTTACAGATCCCAAAGGGTATCTGTGGATGGAGAGGGTGAGGAGGAACAGGACGCAAGGGAGCTGTGTCTCCCGGTCTCAGGCACTCAGGAAACTGCCCCAGGCCTGTACTCTGACAGCGCAGCAGGAGCAGGCAGGAGGACTCCAGACTCAGATTTGCTGGGTGGGGTGGCCTTGGTGGCCTGGGGTCAGGGGCTACCTGGTGTGAGACCAAGGCACACTGAGCCCAGAATGATTGCTGTGTCTCAGCCCAGAGTAGGGTGACAGGCGGCAACTCTGGGTGTTCAGGAGCAGCTCACACCCTTGGCCTAGCCAGGTGCAGGGCTGGGCCCACAGGTCTTCCTGGGGGGGTCTTTGGGTGGCCACCTTTTCCCAGGCCTTGGTAATGATCACAGTGAGAGCATCAGAGGCTCAGTGGTGTCACAGCCACCCTGGTGCTTAGTGCACTGCCAAACCCGCCTGCTCATCCTCATTGACCCGGATCCTAGGGTGTGGCTGTGAACCTCCGGAGGGGGGTGGGTCCTGGACAAACCAGAAGTAAGGCCCTTCTCGTGGGCGTGGCCTCGATGTTGGGTGAGTTGTGGGCGGGGACAAGATCTCGGGGGCGTGGCTCGGATTCTGGGGCGGGGCCTGGCCGCAGCCCCATGGTCGGCGCAATGCTCGTTCTCCTCTCTGGCGCTCTGCTGCCACCTGGTGGTGCCTTGTGGCAGAACACACCCTCGGCCTCACCTGCGGAGCGCAGGTACGCGCCCGCTCCGGGAGCGCGGCTTTGGGACTCGGATTTGTCCAAAGAGGCTGAGACCTCAGGTCCAAGGGCTTCAGCTTCTGTGCCCAGGCAAAGACGGGGTCCTGACAGGCCCATTGCCTGGGTGGATCCGTGATGCACCGCCTCCTCGCTTCCCGGGGTGCGTTCAGCCGTGAAAAGGCCTCGGGCTGCCACCTGCTCTCCGCAGACCCAAGAAAAAACCAAAGTGGATGCGAAGGGCATCGCCTTGGGCTCGGCAGCTGGAGAGCCAGAGGTGCCAAGGTCGAGGGGTTACTCTAGTAGCGCGCAGCTGAGCGGGGAGCGGGAGGAGGCTGACCGCAGGACCCGAGGGGCGGGGCCGAGACAGCGTCCTTCTGGGACCTGCAGAGTTCCCTGAAGGTTGCTGGGGGGAAGGGACTGGGGCCAGCGCCCCGGCTTCGCGGCTCTGGGGACCAGCGGGAAGAAGAGGCTTTGCGTGCACCACAGAGGTTGGGATTTGCTGCGGGAGTGGGAGCCAGGGTGGAATAAAGACAACTGCCAAGTTTCGGTCCGGAATCAGCCACAGGTGTGATGGGAACAGCGCCAGGTGACTGTTTAAAGGGCCTTGTTTTTGAGCCTCGTGTTACATTGCGGGCCTTATCTTGGACACTTAGCACAATAACCCGGGGTGTTTCTCCCCTTATCTCGCTTTGTGGCACAATATAGCACAATAACTGCGGGAGTAGGGCATGATTGCCCCTATTTCAGGCATAAGGAAGCAGGCTCTGGGAGATGATAGGGTCACAGGTTCCCGGCACCCGAGGCTGTGCTGTGACTTCACCCCGGGTGAGAGTGTGGCTGTGGGTGTGAGTGATATTTCAAGGTAAAGACACATACAGCTCACATTACAAAAAAATTCACCATTAAATGTACGTAATTCACCCTCCAGGATATTAACATTGTTAAACACAATCATCACTACTTAACTCACTTTTATCACTTCTGGACAAGCCTGTGTACTCTAAACTCTAGCCCCTGGCAATCGAGATTTACTGTCTTGCCTGTTGTACCAGTAAAATGGCACAGTATGTGGCCTTCTGTCTGACTTCTTTCACTCAGAATAGTATCTTCAAGGCTCATCCAGTTTATAGCCTATCAGGGCTTCTCTCCTCTTTGGAGGCTGAGTAATATTTCATCATGTGGACAGATTGCAGCCTGTTTTTCTATTCATTGTTGACGGTCAGTTGGTGGTTCTCACTTTTTGACTATTAATCGTGACGGTGCTACGAACACCTGCCGACAAGCCCCTCTTTTCAGTCCCTTTGGGTATAATACATCTCCAGGTGGAGTTGTGGCTCATAAGGGAACTCTAGTTTAAACTCGTTCAGAAAACGCCAAACTATTTTCAAAGGCAGAAGCACCGTTTTATATCCCACCAGCAATGTGAGGTTCTCACTGTCTCTACTTCCTCACCTATTTTTGTTATTTTCCCTTTTAAGCTAAAATTGTAGCCCTCCTGGAAAGTGGTATCTCACTGTGTCCTTCACTTGTGCTTTCTGACGACTGTTGCCTTGAGCATCCTTTGTGGGACTTACGGTCCCTTCTGTGCCATCTTTGGAAAACTGTCTAGTCAAAAATTGCCAATTTTTAAAGTGAATTATTTGTGTTTTATCTTTGAGTCCTCTGAGGCTTCGCTATCTCTCTGCAGCAGCTGGAGGTACCTGGGTGTACTCCATTCTCCAAAATTTAAAACAAATATGCTCCATGTCAGAGTAAAAGAGTGTCACATGCAGACCCCAGGGGTGGGGGCTGTACTCCATCTATGACCATCCAGGGACTCTGTGTGGTGGCCCATGGTGCCAACCCTGTGGGGTGCCACTCGGCTGCTTTCCAGTTCCTCCTGAGTGGACACAGTTGCTCAGAGCCACAGCTGTGTCCTGTTCCTCCTGGGACTGGCTGGGTGGGATATTCAGTCCACGGTGGAGCGGATACTCAGGAGCAGTGAAGCCACTAATGTCAGAAATGCCACTTGGAAGAGCAAGATCTGCAGAGAGGAAAACAATGTTCTGCCATCTGGGCCGGCTGATGTTTAGCACTTGGATCCTGGCTGGTTTGACTCTGTGAAGACGCTGGAGGCCCTCTGCTTTCTGGCTGCTGCTGACAGTTGCAGGATGAGCCCTCGGGACCTGTGCTCCCTCCCATGGCGTCTTGTGAGTGGATCACGGCTGTCACCCCAGATCTGCTGCAAAGGCCTTAAAGTTGTTAGTCCCCTGTCAGTGGGGACTGCCTGGGAGGGGCCTTAGTCTGCTAATCTATGAATTGGGACCCTTGCCTCCCACACTGCCACAAACTAAGACCTGGAAAGCACTTCTGATGTAAATTGCTTAGGAGTTTAGGTGAGATAGAAATTACATTCAAACCAGAGCTCAGTGTTGAGTAGCTGAGGAGCCTGCCTAAGGAGCAAGGAGTGAGCCGGGCCTGAGATTCACTGCGGGCAGGAGCCAGGCCTGGAACCAAGAGCCCTGCACAAGGCCTGGGCCCCAGAAGTGTGTCTAGCTTGATGGAAAGGTTTCTGTTGAGAAGTCTAAACCAAGACTTCCTTCCAGGGAGGGTGGTCAGTGTACCCCACGAGGCTCAGCATCCACTGAGGAGCCTGGCACAGCAGGCTGAGAACTGGGAGACCCACTGCAGACCCCCTGAGGATGTGGGCTCAGCACAGGCCAGATGATATCCCCAAAGCTGCTGACAGTGTGCTCTCTGCAGAGACCCACAAACCCGCCATGAAAAAATCTGGAGTGGCCAGGTTATGTCTCCCAGAAATCTGGACAAAAGAATTGTCAAAAGCCAACATTAAGAGTGTTCTGAAAACATGGAAAGAAGGTGGTTTTTAAAATGAATAAAGGCCAAATGGAAAAGGACCCCCCGCCCCCCGGCAATGAACAATATGGTCCTTGAAGTTAAAACTATTTAGATGTGACTAAAGGGAGAACTGGTAACTGGAAGATAGTTCTGAATAAATTACCAAAGAAGGAGGTAGATGATTGATAGATTAAAGTGCTATAATAATGTCTAATTGGAATTCCATAGGGAAATGAGACATTTGAAGAGATAATAGCTGAGAAATTTCCTAGAACAAGCACAAGAATATTTATAGAAATCCCCATCCCCCAAAATACTCTATAATCAAGCTAAGTAAAATCTGCAATGTCTGACATCCAATTAAAGATTACCACCATGTCCAGGAGCATTAGTGTACCTGGCTAATCGCAGGACTGAGGGAGGCTGAGGCAGGAGGATTGAAAATGTGAATCCCATTTGGGTAACTTAGCAAGACACTGTCTCAAATTAAAATATAAGAAGGGATAGAGATACAGTTCGGTGGCAAAATGTCCTTGGCTTCAATTCCCAGGAAGACATGCACCAGGGTGAGAGAGTGACTAAAACCAGACCAGCATTAACACACATGTTGGAGTTAGCAGGCAAAGACATGACATTTATTATAGCTGTGCTTTATGGGCTCAGAAAAGTTAACCAGGCATAGGGAAGATATACAGGGGAGCCCAAATTAAGTCTCTCTCTCAGGCTCACTCTCTCTCTCTCTCTCCTCTCTCTCTTTCTCTGGTACTGGGGTTTGAACTGAAGGCCATTTCACTGAGCTACTTCTCCAGGCTTTCTTAGTTTTTGTTTTGAGACAAGATCAGGTTCTTGCTAAATTCTCCCAGCTGAGCTCGAATGTGTTGTCCTCCTACCTCAGCTTCTCAGATCCAGATGAAATTTTTAGAGGTGAAAAATTGGCTGATGTGGATATAAATACTGTGACTCTCACCAGTGGGCAAGAGGAGCAACAGGAAAAATATTTGAAGAAAGAATGGCTAAAAAGTGTCCAAATCTGAGGTAGCAGTAATGATAAACTCACAGACTGAAAAATTCAATGAGCTCTAAGGCTAAGAAGCATGAAAAAAAAAAAAACCACACAGGGTTCCACGGTCACTGAAAGGTTCAGAAACGGTCACGGAGGTAGCCGAGGAGAAGGCAGGTCACCTAGGAGTTTGAATGAGGACAGAGCAGGGCTATGAGCGTGGGAGTCATGGGACTTCCTTAACCTGGCAGGGTGTGTCCTCCTGTCTTTAAAACCTACAGCCAACAACAAACTTCGCAGCAAAAGAGTGACTTCATTCTTCCTTGGACTGGGAACAAGGTGGGTAGGTGTGTGCTCGTAACTTTCTCAGTGACCTGGAGGTTTAGCTGGTGCAATAAAGCAAGAAATAAATGAAGAGCTTCTACAGCAGAGATGGAGACAAAGATAAAAAGCCCAGTAAAAATGGTTAAACCACCACCCAGCAGCAAAAGAACAGGCATTGTGGTGGGACAGACTTGAGAGGCTGAGAAGCCCTATCTCTGTCCTCTCTCTAGGGAAGGTTTTTGCTTTCGTGCGTGCGCTGAGTGACGTCATGTGGCCGCACCAGCTCCTTGTCTTGAGCTTCTTGGCTGAAAGTTTGCAGAAGTGAAAATTGATTTGTTACTTATCTGCAGGACGCGAGGTGGGCAGGGGCCGAGTGTGCAGCACAACCAGCTTCTCACAGTGCAGGGAAGGGGCTGCTGGAAACCCTCATAGTGAGCACTGGGGGCCCCCAGGAAGGGCTGTGACAAAGCATGAGGAAGGGGGTTTTTAACATTAACGCCACAGGAATGTTTAAAAATAAAGAAATATTTTTAAAAAGTGAGAATTGGCCAAACATGATTTTGCAGTCTTAAAATTTTATTTAATTCTCGAGCACAGGTTGGGTATATCAGAGGTACACAAGTAATGTGTTTGTAAATGCATACAGTGTGGTGGGTCTCACCACACGTGTGCTCTGAAATGCTTACTGTTGACACATTTAACACACATGCATGCATGGGGTTGTATGCTGACTCCCATTTGGGGTTAATATAAAATGTTCTTTTCTTCAGCCCTTCACTAAGGTGAAGCCTAGAGAGACCCCAAACTGATCCCACAGCAGCAATCAGGGTACAGGAAGGTGCTGGCCCTTGTCTGAGCCCCAGGATGCAGAAAAAGTACAGGAGGTTGGCTGCATCTGGAAGCCTGGCCAGCCCTGCCCTTGGGGACTACTCAGGTCTCCTCTCTGGGGCATTTGGAAAGTTCTCTCTGCTGAGGCACATGCTCGTGGCACATCCTCTGTGATTTCGGCAGCAGTGAACCCTGGCCAGAGAGGCCCAGCCCAGCTGTGAACACTAGAACCCGAGGCATGGAGGCCTCTGTCCAAAGCCGAGGGATGATCAATCTTGATGTGATTATGGATGAATAAATAAACAAACGATGCAATTTCTTTTTCATCCTTCCACAGTTCTGTGAGTGAGTGGCCATGCCCGGCCCCCACCCCAAATTACACCTCAATCAGTGTTAAAAGGCATCTGACATTTCCCGCTGATTTATGTACTAACCTTTACATCCAGCGCGGCAAGTGCTGATTGCTTCCATCAGCTGCACGGGTGGCTGCTGCTCTGAGGGGCCTCCTGGGGGCTCTTGCCACCGCAGCCCCACTGAGGGGGGGCCCCCAGAGGATGGGAACTCACACGTGGAGACATGAGCGAAGCCCAAGCTTCGTGCCCTGGTTGAAAGCCCTACAGAAAGTTCTGGGAGACACAGGTTCCTTTGCTTTGAAAACTCAAGTTTCAGCACGGAATGGATGTTTCCAAAATGCTACATCTTTTTCTATGCATTTGGGGCTATAGGCGATGGGCCTCTGGACCCCATGCACCCTGCAGCCAAGAACTGACTGAGTTCCTGGGGCCCACTGCAGCTCTCAGGCTGCACCCAGGCGGAGAGCTCATCCCACCCAGCACACCAGGGACACCACACCCCTCACATTGGTGCACACTGACACATAAACATACACACACTTGGATTTACACACAAGTGCCCATGTATACCTATGTACACTGGAGCAATCCACCTTGAACAGACACTCTCAAGGCACAGCTCATCCTCACACTCATCAGTTATGCACTCATGACTCTGAGCATGTGTGTTCTCTGCCTCCCCAACCACAGTGAGAAGTGTAGGTCTGCCGACCAAGCCCTGCGTACAGCAGGTGGTGGCATCTGGGTCCCCAACATCCAAAGGCTAACCCCAGCAGCAGAGAGACCAGGAGCATGGTCTCTGAGCTCTCTAACTGTCAGGAGCTGGTGAAGTGCAGGCTCCAGCCCACCTGGCCCTGTTGACCACTGACCCTTCTGCAGATACCTGAAGCCTAGAAAGTACTTCCGGGTCAGCTAGTCAGGCTTATCTTAACATAGAACTGCAACTCTGGGCTTTCCATAAGACCTGTTTGACAGTCTTGTTGGTCAAAACCAGGATTATGGGTGTGCTTCTTGGGCTAAGCATTTATATTCCATTATCAGCTGAATACTTTCATATAGATTGACAGTTGTAAGTAGGACTCAAATTACACTGCTCAAAAGCCGGATGGGAGTGTGATTGGCATTGACTGCTGGAGAGCCAAGTGGCTTCAAGAACCTGGTGCTTCTTCACTCCATCAAGGGTTGCTTCCGTCTGCTGCTCATTCTCTGACATAACTTCCCTGGGAAGTCCCAGACCACTGTCTCCCCACAGAAAAGACCTACAGCACAAACGTTGATACTGGGGTTTCTTCTGTTGATTTTGGTCATGTTACATCAGGCCATGTGAGTTTCTTTAGGGAAAGGGGCTGCCACACGGTGTGGCCATGAGTCTACTTGAGTCAGCCCTGCCCAGCGTGGACAAGGTAAGGGCCTGACCCAATAGGGAGGTGAGGTGGGCTGCAAAGCCACAGGTGTCCTGTTGAGATTTCTTGGACAGATGAGAGGACAGTGGGAGAATATGAGCAGCCCTAAAGGCTAGGCATAGAAACCTTAGGAGCCTAATCTTGAGATGACCTGAAAGTACTTTCTAGGCTCACACACTGACCAGAGGCTATAGGAAGGAGCTGCCTACCCACAGGGATGGTGGCTGTTGGTCTGCCCTTTCCACATCTTTGTTCCCCCATCTGTAGTATGGAGATCGAATCTATCCATTGGATATTTCACATAGAGCTGGTGTAAGGATTGTGAATTCTTCCCACATGTGTGAGGGCTGAGGACTTGGGAGGACTCACACATCTGGAAGCTGTTGGGTTACTCTGTTCTGAGTAAGGCCAGTGGGCTTCTTAGGGCGGGCCTTGAAGGCCATTGGGGCACAGGGCAGTGCCCCTAAGCAGTCCAGTGGGGCCGGCTCTAGGGGAAGACATGGCCTCAAGCCCAGCAGGGCAGCTGTTTTAGGGGTTCTGGGGTAGCTGTTGATCCTCCCACTGGCCCTGGGCCCAGCCAGAGCCCCACAGAGATCTTGTGCCAGGAGCTCCCTGGTCCACATCTGGCCATGCCAGTTTATTTAAACAGAAATAGTGGAAAAAGCTGCTCCCAGCTTTTCAGAAACTCTGGACATATGTGCTCCCTGTGGTAATGGGCTGGGATATGGACTTGTGTCTATGCTGCTTGAGTTCAGGGCTTTCTGCGAGAAGCACCTGGCAGGTGTTGCAGCTCCAGGCTGGGCAGCTGGGTATGCAGGAGCAGACCAAGGGCGCATGTGCCTGGGAGCCCCTGTGCTATGTGGGTCTGTGTCCTGCCTCCCTGGCTGGGTAGTAACACAGCCATGGACATGACCTGGGGTGGACAGGAGGGCTCAACTTCAGGGGATTCAGTCAGCTTCTGGCCTCAGGAGGCAGCCGCAGGGCATTAGCCTGGACACAGAGCCAGAGGAAGTGGCACTGGAGGAAGGCTGGCACTGGGGTGTAGTCTGGGTAGAAAAAATATGGCTGGCATCCTGGGAAGAGGTGGGCCTGGCATGGCACTGAGAGGTTCTGCTGCTGGATGTGCAGGGAATCATCAAGGCTGAAAGCCCTGTGATAATGTGACAGCACCTTGGGTCACAACCAGGGGAACACGACACCCCCATTTACCTGTTCAGGTAGCACCCTCTTTTGACTGGGGAAAATCAAGCCTGGAGAGTGACCAAACCCAGCCCAAGCTGCCCCGAGATTCCTACCCCAGCTCCCTCGGGGGAAGCAGAAACTGTCCCACGCAGACCTGGGCCAGGCCTGAGGCTCACCCTGCACTCATGGCTGTCAAGTTTGATGGCTTGGCCAGTGCAGGCCCAACACAGACACACACAGCATGCACTTCACTATGCACATGTGTGCATGCCTATGCACACCCTACAATGGCACCCATGTGCGTGCACACATGTGTGCACAGGTTCTGCATAGAGTATGTGAAACACACCATGTGCTGGGCAGGTGAGAGCGCCTGTTTCATCTCTCCCCAGCAATAAAAGGAAGAGGACTTTGCTGAGCCCGGCTGCTGGCGAGTCTGAGCTGCCGCTGTCATGCCCTCGTACCCACAGCTCTGCCTTGCCAGTGCCTCTTGCATATGCTCAGCCTCATAAAAACCCATTTGGCTTTAAGTCTTAGGACACAGTGGTCCCATCCATGCCTCCACAGCCCCAGGCACAGCACAGCCATCTGGCCACTCCTTCCGGTGGCGACATAGAAGCTGCATAGTGGGGACACCTCACCTACTCCAGGGCTGCAGTACCGTCCTGCCCAGCCCCTTTGACTCCAGGCCGGAGACAGCAGAGGTCATGCTTGTTCCCTTTTGTCCATCCAGGCCCAGTACAGGAAACCCTAGATCTGTGGTCTATAGGAAGGTCCTACCACCCTCTGGGGCCCAACCCGGGGCAGGGTTCCCTCTCTCCAACCTTCCCACCAGACAAGCAAGCGGGATGAGTCCCAGGCTGGAAGGAAAGACACGGCTCGGGAGCAGGGTACCAAAAGGTGGGGGTTAGCTTGGAGGATGACTGTGCCCAGGCTGGGGCATGAGCCCTTGGGGCTGGGTGAAGTCAAGTGTCTCCCCCAAACCCTGCCCATGGGTAACTCCTATTTCTGTCACTGGCATTCCACCCAGAGTGCAGTGCCAGGTTGACTAAAGTTTGAATGTTCCCTGCCCATTTCCTTTTCATTTAAAACATGGCATAGCTGTGCAACCTCTCTCTGTTATTATAAATCTAATACTGCAAGTTTCAGTTGAGTGAACTCGCATCTTATTTGGGATCTGGATTTACAGTCGCCTTAAGCTGGTGGGAATGTAATTGTACAGATGCACATGAGGACTGTTAATCGCATCGAAGTGGCATGGGCCGATGGGCTCCATGTGGGTCCTGGGGACCGGCTCTCCAGAGCGACAGGCGTGTCTGCATGGGAGACACTCTGTGTTATGAATGAGCTGAAAATGCGCAGTTCTGCGAGTGCTTACAGATTGTTAATTTGTCTGGACAGAAAATCATGTCACAGGCTGTGGACCCACATACTTTCTTCTGGGTTTCTCTTGAACTGCTTCTTTCAAGAGGCACGTGGCAGGGTGACCTGTGGGTGGAAGGAGGACGCTGTCGACCTCCATAGTATGTTGCTCCATGTGACCCCTGCGGCTGCACAGTGGGCCTGGGTGGGGGTTGGGCTGCACGTCGGTGGACATTCATCCCCTGACTTGGGCTCCCTGCAGCTAGCACCTCTGTTCCCCTGAAGAAGGGATTTGCATTGCACCCAGATGGGCATCTAGACTCCTGGCTGGGAAGGTGTGGGGACCAGAGCCTTGCTTTTGGCCATGAAGAGTGCTGTGGAGTCTGTCTGGCCAGCTTGCAGCGGTCCTGGGATAGATGGAGGGGCAGGGCGGACAGTAAGGTATAATAAAAAGTGTGGCTCTTCGCCTACTGGCTCGGGCTGAGATTCCCTATGTCTCCTCCATGGGTGGCCCTGGAGAGCAGAATAGCATGAGGGGAGGGACAGCACCAGCAGCCCACCAGAAGCTGGGCTCTCAGCCCTGACCACGGGGCCTCTTGTGCACAGTGAGGGCAGAGCGGGGCCTGGTGTGAGGATGCCTTCACATTGCTCCCAACCCCAGATGACTGGCTGCTGTCACAAAAGGTCCCTGAGTATGACTGGGGGCCTATCCTGTTCTGTTGGACAAGTGTGACTGAACCAGGGTGCAGACAGCTCCCCAGGTGCACAGTCTCTTCTGCCTCCACATGCACCTCTGCACAGGGAGCTGTCCATGTGTGGTGTTCCCCGTATATGGATGGTGTCTGGATGGCCGCCACCTCATGCTGTTCCTGGGTGGCTGGTCCTGCAGTGAGTCCCTGTGTGGCCTGGCCAGGATTTGACCTTCTTTCCTGCAGTTATTGGGCAGGTGACCAGATGGGACCTTCAAAATCACTCTGGGGGCGCCCAGCGCTTGGATGTTGTGATAACTCAAGATATGTTGCCATAATGAAATTGGGTACCCTGTGTCAGGAAGGCTCCCCTGAACTCCATTTCCTCTACTGACTGAGAGACTTGGTTGGGCTCTGGCCAAGGTGGGGACCCTTTCTCACTGTGGGGGTCCCTCCTGGATGGGGTTCTTGGGTAGCCTTGTTCCTGGAGACCATGTAGTGAGCCTCCTCCCCATGTAGTAGGAGACACAGGTCAGCTTCCCTGGGATAAGACTGGGTCAGACTGAGGCTGGAATTCCAGGCTGGCAGGATGGGACTTCAGAGTGCTGAGCATCACCAGGGGCTCTGCTGTCTATCCTCAGCCAGGAAGAGAGATAAAGATTCACCTACCAAGTTGAAGCCTATGTTAAGGGAAGGGAGGGCGGGAGGCAGGCAAAGACGACATCCCCCACCATCTTCCCTGCAGACACACAGCCCAGAAGAAGGGAAACAGCGTGGCTCTACAGGGAAAACTGAAGCACCAGGCAGGGCTGTCCAGTCCCCAGAGTAGGGGCCAGGTGCACCATGAAGAAAACGCCTGGGCCTCTCTGGCTACCTTAAGGTGGCCCTGTCTTGTGGCCTTCCTGTTAAGGGAGAGGTGGCCACACCGGAGGACAGAGTGGGGTCCTTGGACGAGAGACAGGGGGCGCTGGGCTGCTGCAGGGGAGAGGACAGCTGGGAATTTCAGGGAAGTCTTACACCCCAGAGCCAGTCTGTATGCTGCTCCCTCCTACGAGTCCCAGAGGCATTTCCTCGTGGTGGTGACATACCATGTCCATAGGTAGGGCCTCGGGCAGCAGTGGCAAGTGGCTCCTCTGAGGACATGCAGCTGCAGGGCTCTGAGCCATGGCTCTTCTTCCCCAGGAGGCCAAGGGCACTACAGGTCCCCAAGGCCACTTGGGGAGGTTTCTCTGCATGGGGAGACTCAAGGCATGGTTGGGCTACAGGTGCATTTGGGTCTGGAGCCCTGCATCAGGGTGGGCAGGTCAGGAAGACTGGCTCGGGGATGAAACCAGGAATGTGGTGCACGTGCTGAAGTCACCCAGCCATATGGAGGTCTTACGACCAGGGCCTGGAGCTGGAAGCTGCGGAGCCTCTCCTGCTGGACTCAGCTCAGTGCACCAGAAAAACAGCAGCAGCCTGGCACAGACTTGGGAGCTGGGTCTCAAGAAGTAAGTGGTCCTTCTGAGTTGGATATGGGGCTTCTCACACATGGTTCCGTCCCATGCCTCTCTGCAGCCACCCTGTCTATCTGGCCCATTCTGTAAGCCCCAGACTCCTACCCACACAGGGACACAGGGGTGGGCTTTCCTTAAGGCTTTGGCCTAAAGTGACCACCTGGGCACCTTGTGCCCACCTCGTGCCTGTTCTTAGCGCTCTGTGAGCCCTCTGTCAGCTCTGTGCACCTACAACAAAGGTTTGTTCACTCCCCATCTTGCTGTTGCAAGACATCCTGTGCTCTGGGGCCCATAGATGCACTCAAGATGGTTCGTATTTGCTGAATGAATGAGCAACAGCTTTCAAGAGGAAGTCCAGGAGCCCATTCCATCCTGGCACAGAGGGACATGTCCAACCACCTGCAGTCAGCTAAGGAGGCCTCTCTGGAGAGATGCAGCAATGCTGGACCCCTCTGGGTGGAAATGGGAAAGAGAGCCTTGCAGTGGGGCCCTGGCCATCTCCTCCACCTGTGGGAAGACTCAGTGGTGGGAACTTTCAGGGGCTCCTCTGTAACCCTGTGGCATTGATAGAGGAGCCTCAGCCCTGCTACTGTGAGAAGGGACACCCTAAAATCTCTTGATGGCTTATGAGAATGAGCACACAGCCCTGTGCTGCCCAGCCCAGGAACTTTGGTTGGGACTATGGTAATTTGCACACATTTCCCCTGAACCCCGCTCCGCAGCTCCTTCCAACTTTGTTAATGGAAACCTGGTGATCCATGACGTGAGAGTGGCAGACATCTGCTCCCGGGTAATGTGGTGGTAATGTACATATCGATGATCAATCTGCGGATTTGCAAGAGAGGCATAAAGTATTTAATTATAATTGCGTTGGGCAAGGCTGCATAGTGGCAGCGACATTTGAATAGGTCACAGCCAGCCCTCACCCCTGTTATGTTGTTGGTATTAAATGCCATTCACTCCAAGGGCTGGGAACATTTCTGAAGTCGCAGGATATCACATGCTGGCAAATTGAAAATGTCCCTTTGCGTTTAAAAACATGATTGATATCCTTTGCAAAGCAAATGTTACACCTCAGAGTACACAGATGCCGCCTGGTGCCGCCCCTTGCCTCCTCCACCCACTGCCCAACTAGCATGTGGCCGTGATCGTGTGTGCAGAGGGACTGGTCACTAAGAAGTCCTCCTGCTCTGAGGCTGCAGCCTCCAATAGTGTGTGCTGCTTAGAGTAATAACTAGAATAAAGTGCAGGAAGGAAGCGAGAACTCAAAGAATGAAATGCAAATTTTATTTGCTTAGTTGGTAGTAGAAAAATATATCTTTGGGGAGTCCCTGTACTATACACTTAGGTATAGTACTATGTGTGTCTCATCACCATCTAAATCATGTCTAATATCATTGAGATGGATGCTTTAGCACATCAGACCAAGGGACAAAAGTAGAAGGACTGCAGAGAAACACGACACACACAGGACAGACACATACACACACCAATGTGGCTGTATGACACCCTGAACAAGCATTGCAGAGCAAGGAGCTATGGAGACCCCATTCATAAAATGGGCAGAGTGGCAGCAGCCACCCTCAGGGTTAGCATGTGGGCCACAGACGTGCCCAACTGGCACAGGGAGCCCACCATAGTGCTGGCGTATTCCCAGGAAAGAGTTCTGGAAATGAGCAGCTGGCATTTGCAAAGGAGAAGCTTCTGCACCCCCTCACTTCCGCTTTTAGCAAACAGCATGGAGGTTGGCCCTTCTCCTGCAGACCCAGGGGTGGCTTCTGGCACAGGCTGGGCCTCAAAGCCCTGGAACAGGCATCTCTCCCTTGTTTTATCAAGCATTTGTTAGGAATGCCTTCTTCCTTCTTTCCATACAATGAAAGAAACATGCAGAATCTCTATTTACAGGTTAGATGAGCAAAGGAATACTTGGAGTTAATGCAATGTCAGACCTTCTGAACAGAAATACCACTAAGACCAAGCGAGTCTCAGCGTGGCCCCCGCCTGTCTCAGCTTCCAACCCACCTTCATGCACTCCCAGCCTATTTAAAGAGTTTGATAAAGCAAGACAGCAGTTTCCAATCCAGACAGCCAGGCTCGTTGGGGATGTTTTTGTCGCTCGCAGAATTAACCAATCTTTGTCACCTAGCGAATCAGATTAGGTGTAATCCATACTAATGTTCAAATTAAGTCACAGAAAGCAATTAACTCTGCAAAAATGGGCTTGTGAAAAATGATAAGGTTGGTCAAATCGTTTCACTATGTGCAATTGTGTTTTTAAAACTGCCCGTCTAACTGCCCGCCTCTACTAAGTAATTAAATCATTTACATTTCAAATGGAGTGTACTTACTTCGGCTGCTCACGAACTTGCACCTTGCTGTAGAGCAGCCCAGGCAACAGCCTGTTGGGGCATCCGCTTGTCTGGGAACCCACCCTGGCTGATCAGGGACCTACTTCTGTCTCAGAATAACCAAGAAGACTAGACTTTGCTCCAGTGTCCCCCCAAATCTGGGCCCCTCCTTCCCACCCTTCCTTCTTTCCTGGATAAAAACCCCAAGGAACTTTGAAATTGTCACCAAAAGTATTCTGTCAATGGACAGGTTCACCTCTTCCCATGGGCCACATCATGCAAACAGGGACCCCATCATAAATGGGGGAGGGGGACAACTGCTCTGCAGGGGCCAATGCTGTCTGCCTCACGTTTGTGGTTAATTTTACACACATGGAACGTGCTGGCCAGCTTCACCAGCCACTTACTGGGCACACCCTCGACTTTGGGGCAGGCTGTCTGCAGCCTCATCTCACGACCTGCGGGGAAATGCTACTTGAGCCCAGGGAACATTCTCTTGGTTTTCATCCCTCAGAGCAGGCGCCCCCACCAATCTACAGCTAACCCTGAAGTTAGGCTGGAGCCAAGCGGGTACCTGTAAGGAACTTTTGCTGAGTGATAGTGTCAGTGTCACAGTAAATATCCCTTAGGAGATAGTCTTCCGTGTCGCTCCACCCTGGGGTGTCGGCTGGGAAGAAGTCTGAAGACAGGGATACTCCAGCTGTTTGGCTCCAGGGGGTCTGAAGTCTGCTTGGGGGAGGGCTTGAGCCCAGGTGGATTCCCAGCGCCGGGTTGGCTTCAGCTGGGACTCACACAGCCCAAAAGCAGAAACTCATTTGCTGCGGCTCCAGAGAAGGAGCTCTGCCTTCCTGCACATGACAGGGTGACCCAAACCCGGGGAAGGGGTCGGGGGCAGACAGGATGTAGTCGATGCTGAACTTGATGTCCCGGCGGTTGCCATTCCCCAGGGCCGTGGGGCTGGCGGGGACCGCAGGCTGGCGGCAGGGGGCGCGGTCCAGGGCGGACTCCAGGGGACCCGGGGGTCCCTCTGCGCTACTCGCCTTGGGGCTCTCGCGCCGGGGGCCGCGTCGCCGCCGCCGCCGGCGGAAGTTCCCGTTCTCGAAGAGGTCGAGCAGCGACTCGCAGCCGCCCGCGAACGTCCAGTAGTTGCCCTTGCCCTTGTCGTGGCCCTCGGTTCGTGGCACCTGTGGGGTCGGGGTGCTCAGTGCAGCGCAGCGTGGTGACGGGGCCGGCCCGCGGAGGGAGCGCCCCAGGGTCCCCAGGGATAAGGCGCCCGTCTGTCCCCAACCGGGACGGGGCAGGGGGAGGGTGGGAGCCTCACCTTGACGAAGCAGCTGTTGAGCGACAGGTTGTGGCGGATGGAGTTCTGCCAGGCGCGCTGGTTGGCGCGGTAGTAGGGAAACTTGCGCATGATGAAGTCGTAGATGCCGGACAGGGTCACCCTGCCCGCGGGGCTTTGCTGGATGGCCATGGCGATGAGCGCGATGTAGCTGAGGATGGGTGCCAGACACGGCGGGTCACCAGGGACACGGGCGAGAGCACCGTCTTCATCCACGGGGTCCGCAAAGTGCGCCGACCGGTGCTTTCCCGGAGCCCACCCTAGAGTCGGGCCCCAGTTCCCTCAGTGCCCACAGGTCCCGGAGACCGGGTCCCTCCTGTCCCCAAACCCCGCCCTCTGGCACGGTCATCACCTGTACGCAGGCCGCGTCAGCCGCTTCTCTTCGTCCGAGCTGCCAGCCGGGTAGTCGTCGTCGTTGTCGTTGAAGCAGTTGTAGGGGTACTGCGAGCTGTCGAACATCGCGGAAACTACTCCGCGCCGCCCGCCGTCCATGCACCGTCCCAGCCGGCAGGGTCTGCCCGAGCGCGCTAAGCCGGGCAGCCGCCGCCCCGCCCGGTCCCCTCGCGTCCAATCCGGAGCCAGGGAGGCCCCAGCCTGCGAGAGCGAGCGGGGTGGGGGTGCGGGGGTCCCACGGGCGGGGCGTCTTTGCCCCAGTCCAGAGCCTACTACAGGCTGTGGCAGACCCCATGGGCCACATCATGCAAACAGGGACCCCATCATAAACGGGGGAGGGGGACAACTACTCTGCAGGGACCAATGATGTCTGTCTCACGTTTGTGGTTAGGTTTACACACATGAAAGGTGCTGGCGAGCTTCACTAGCCACTTAACTGGCACACCCTCGACTTTGGAGGCTGGAGGTCTGTGTGCCCTGGGCGCGCCCAGAAGAGAAGATGCTCTGCTGTGCTTGGTCTCGGGGTGCAGTTAGTGGTCTCTCCTTGACCTTGCCTCTCCCCACCCCAGAGGGGTCCACCCTCAGAAGGAGCAGGGCCAGAGGCTTAGCATCACCCCCCACTGTCCATGCCTGCCCAGAGGTAGTGTCCCCAGGGAGCGCTGGCCTGCCCTGGGGCAAGGGCTCTGCATCCTGGGAGTGGACTTTTCACTAGAAGCCTCTGTGGCTGGGCTTCTGTTTCCACAGCACTAGGTCAGAGTGGGCAGCCATGTGCAGGAGAGACCACCTAGCAGCCTGAGGAGATGAAACCCAGGTTCCACAGAGGAAGTGCTTTCCAATAAGCTGGAAAGTGTGACAGAACTATGCCATTGAGCCTGTCCTGGCAGGAAGCCTGTGACAGTCTGGGAAACCCCCTCACAGCAGCAGCCTGAGGCCTGGGGTGACCGCTGCTTTAACCAGGGGGTTGTTCCAGGTACACTGGGCACTGCCCCCTGCCCTGGGTAGAGAGGGGCACTCACCTTTCTAGCCTGATGTGCTGGGGTTCCTTGGAGAAGCCAGTCAAGTTACTGCAGTGGACCTGTCCTTATCCCTTGCTTTGGGCCTGTGGTTGTTTGGTTTCTGTTCTGTCCTGAGTCCCACTCAGTTTCAGAACTGCCGACTCTGTCAGATGTCAGAATTAAGTGCTGGAAAGAGGGGATGAGAGATGGTCCAGCCCTTCTGCAGACCATTTGGCAGTGTCCGACAAGCGTAAATGTGGATCCAGGTGTGGGGGTGCACAACTGTGATCCCAGCCCTGGGAGGCAGGAGAATTGCAAGTTCACATCCAGCCCAGGCAACTTACTGAGTTAAGAGAGATCCAGTCTCAAAAAAAAAAAAAAAAGGGGGAGCCAAGATGTAAGTCAGTGCAAAGGACCTGGGCTCAACCACCAGCACCACAGAAACAAAATAAAAATCAACAAAAACCCAAACATGCTATAACCATGTGACCCAGCAGTAATAGTCCTTGGCATTACCCAGAGTGCACCTTGGCTGTGTCCATATAGACACCTGCAGACCAGTGCTTAGAGCTGTTGTGCTTACAATGTCCCCAGATGAGAAACTCAGATGTCCTTCCTGGGGGAGTGGTTAGGGGAACTTGAGTGTCCTGCCATGGGGCACCACTTAGCACGGAGAAAGAAGGGACTCTTGATTCACAAAACACAGGAGAATCTTGAAAATGGTGAAAAGCCAATCTCAATGGTTTGTGTATGTTATGACTACACTTACATAATGAGCACAGGACCCGAGGTAGTGGCCACATGATTCCATTTTACTTTCTCCCCGGAGACAGGGTCACCCAAATCCAAGCAGAGAATGCCAACTGCCTCCCAAAGGAGTGTAGGGTCTCTGTTAGATGGGCAGGTGGGATGGGTGTTGCTGTGCAGTCCTATTTCGAAGAATGTGATCTGATACAGCAGTGTAAGTCAGTGACAGAACTGGAGAGAGAACAAAGAATATTCCACATAAAATGAGCTCATGGACCCAAAGTGTAAGACATACATAGAAGTCTAATGTGAATAAGGATT
>PVIR01008117.1:0-11085 GCA_004026965.1 Petromus typicus
AGAAAATGAAGATGTAAATGAGTCCTAGCATTGTATGTTATATATTGTGAAATAGAAAATGCTCAATGTAAAATAAGATGAAAGGGGACAATGTTGAGATTGTAACAAAAAAGTAAGGAAACAAATTTTATGTATATGGGGGGGTGGTAGGGTGGGTAGGGCTATGGGAAAAAATGAGAATTAAGTTGTGTCTTATACTAGTACAAATCCCCATTATGGAGTGCAATCATGATGTGTATATTTAATGTACCAATAAAGATTTTAAAAATAAATAAATTAAAATAAATAAATTTAAATAAAAAAAGAAAGTGCTCCCCAAAACAAAAATTAGATCTACCATATCACTCTTTGATATATTCTTGAAAGAATTAAAATCAGCATATTGGTCAGGCATGCTGGTGCATGCCTTTCATCTCAGCACTTGGGAGAGAGAGGCAGCAAAATCACCATGAGTTTGAAGCCAGCCTGACCTATACAGTGAGACCCTTTCTCAAAAGAATAAAATAAAATCAGCACATTATAGATCCCTTCAGATCCATCTTTATTGCAGCACAATTCACAAGAATAAAGATAGGGAACCAGTTTAGGTATCCATCCATAGATGACTGGATTTAAAAATGGTATATCTAAATGGTGGAAAATTATTCAGCCATAAAGAATGAAATTATATCATTTGCAGAAAAATGGATAATCATCACGAGATCATCATGTCAAATAAAATAAGCCAGGCTCAGGACAAAGTATGGCATGTTTTCACTAACATATTGAACCTTTAAAAAGACATAAAATTAGAAGGAATAGTGTTATTAGACAAAAAGAAGGGAATAAGGGAGAGTAATGGGACATAGATATGATCAAAATATAGATGTGCATGAAAATTTGAAAACTAGTAAATTTTGACCAGTGGTTAGGTAGTGAGTTGAAATAATCACAGTAAGTCTCAGTTTCTGCTCTGACTTACCTGTTATCAGGACCTGCTGCTCAACTTCTTTGTACTTTGTTTTCCTTATTTGTTAAAGAATAAAATAATACAACTTTAATTTCTCTGCTGGGAATAACGTGAAGCTGAATTAGACTTGACTGAATATATCTGTCTACTTGCATATTCAAAAATATGAAAACACAATTAAATGCTCAAATCAAGATGAAATCACTAGAGAATAAAAACTTGGAAAATAGAAGCAAAGATAGAAAGTTAAAATTTTATGGTCTTTATATGTTTGAGAAGAGAATAAAAAAATTAATAATCACATGTGTGCATTAAAATTTAAGAAAGACAGTAAAAAAATAGAAAAAGAATACATAGGCTCTAAATCAGTGGAAGAAATTATAGCAACAAAAACTTAAGTCTATAGAGGTTAGAAAATATGAAATGTGAGACATATACATTCAAAAAACATAACTTTCCCGTAACATAGTAATGTTAGAGAGCACCAAGAGAAAGCAACACAGCTCGTAACAACAAAAAAAGAATTACCCTATTTATAAAATATCTAAATGAAAATACTGTGAGACGTAAAAAAAAAAAAACTACAAATACTTTTGAAGTACATTCTGTTTATAGTTATCTGGCCTTGTGAGAGAAGGAAATGACAGCAAGTTGCCAATTTACTCAGGAACAAGTGTCTGTTAAGGAAGCAAAAGGAACCGTGGAGTTTCTGTCTGCAGACAGCACATGCAGTGATCCAAGCCTACCCGCCACTACCATCCTATCAGCTGGGTCTTAGAGTGATCCAGAGGAGTGGAAGGATAAAGATATCACAACGGGGGCTGAGGAGTTACCTCAGTGGTTCCGGTGCCTGTCTTGCAAGCACAAGGACCCAGGTTCGATCCCCAGTCACCACATACCATACTGGGTGTGGAGACTCACGCCCAGTAGCAACCAGTACCACATACCACAGTGCCGGGCATGGTGCCTCACGCCTGTAATCCCAGCACTCGGGAGGCAGAGGCAGGAGGATTGCTGTGATGTGAGTTTGAGACTGAGCTCAGGGCCAGCCCAAACCACAAAGTGAGACCCTGTCTCAAAAAAAAGATATCACAACGGAGCCCCACCCTGCCATAAAGATAAAGGAGCCATTGATGAGAAAGCAGATGTGACTTGACACCTCAGTGTGGAGTCACATGGATCAGACACACAAGCTTAAATATCACATGATTGTTGTTATATGAGAACTCCAAAGTGTAAGTAAAGAGCAAGATGAGACACAGATAATAGGAAGTAGAAAGAAAGCTTTCTCAAAGGGGAAGACGATCAAGGGATGGAGGGAATGAAGGGGGAGGGAAAGAAGATGAAATAAAGATGTGTTATGCACATGCCCCTACTCCATGCAAGGAATGTAAACAGTATGTACTGCAAATATGCACTGATAAAAAATATTTAAAGCAGCTGCAGCTTCTGCTGTGGGAAAGACCTCCAAGCAAATGAAAAGGATGTGAGTCAGTAAGGGATCCTAGCGTGGATGCCCAGAGGGTCCAGCCCAAGCAAGTCACTTCCTGTTCCCAACAACTAAACTGAGAGTCAGGGAGCTTCTCCTGCAGGCGCCTCTGCAACATGCCTGGTGGGGGCACCCAGAAGGTAAGCCCACCCCCAACTCCACTTCTCCCAGCTAGAAGATACTCAATAAGAACATTGGACCAGGGAGGGTCTTGCCAACAGAATGAGGAGAGGGTGATGCCCTCCTATATCTGGATTCCCTGCCCAAGAAGAGGGTCTCACCTTGTTCTGTAGATGGGTGAGAAGCACTCAGCTCAATGGTCCCCTCCAGGCTGATTTGAGATTATCAGAATCCTTTTGCCACCCAAGATCCTTTTGGGGTCTTTTTGGGTATTTTTGAGACAAGGTCTGACTTTTGTAGTTCAGGCTGGCCCTGAGCTCATGTTTGAACTCACAGCAATCCTCAAGCCTCTGCCTTCCAAGTGCTGGAATTACAGGTATGAGCTACCACGCCCAGCCCCGTGGTATGTGGTTCTGATTGCTAGTGGGCATGAGTCTCCATGCTTGGTATTGTTGTATGTGGTTACTGGGATCGAACCCAGGCCCTTGCACTTGCAAGACATGCACCGGACCCACTAAGCTAAATCCCCGGCCCTCGCCACCCCAGATCTTAACTGTTCTACTTAGTTAGGAATCCAACTCCAATTCTCCAAATGCTTCTTGATAGAAAGTACGAAAGGGCTCAAACAAAGCAAACTATTCTCCTCAATGAGAATGATCAATTTTTCCAAAACAATGCGTAAGTTTGGTTTAGCAGGATTCCAACAAGTATCCCAACAGGATGTAACAATAATTAGGTTTTTTTTGTTTTCTGGTACTGAAGCTAAACACAGGACCTTCACAATGAGCTATATGCCCAGTATCTTTTTTGTTTTTTATTTTGAGAGAAGATCTCACTAAGTCACTAAATTCCCCATGCTGGGCTCCAACTTGCAAACCTACTACCTTGTATTAATTAGTGCTTGCTCTATACTAGGTCCTAATAATCTGTGGTCTTTATTCTCTTCAACATCCTTAGTCCTCAAGACTACACAATGAAGGTACCACCATCAAACCCCCTGTACAGGGGAAGAAGCTGAGGCTAAGTGACTTCCCCAGGAAAGAAGGACTTTCAGGGCTGGAAGGCACTGACCTAAAGTCAGTAAGTCCAGCTCTACACTCCTCTGCAACTTGTCTTTCTAAATGATACTGGAAAAATAAATAGATTAGACTGTCAGAGAAAAGCACTGACGGGGATGGGGATTTAGCTCAGTGGTTCCGGCACCTGTCTTACAAGCTCAAGGACCCAGGTTGGATCCCCGGTTTACCACATACAATACTGGGCATGGAAACTCACGCCCAGCAGCAATCAGTACCCACTTACCATAGTGCTGGGCATGGTGGCTCATGCCTGTAATCCCAGTACTCGGGAGGCAGAGGCAGGAGGATTGCTGTGATATGAGTTTGAGGCTGAGCTCAGGGCCAGCCTGAACTACGAAGTGAGACCCTCTCTCAAAAAAAAGAAAAGAAAAGCACTGATGGACGCACATGCAGTTTGGCAGCTACTGGAACTCACAGCATACGTGTGATACCGTGACAGGACAGACAAAGGGATTCAGTCAGACCAAACCACTCACTGAGGAACTGATCTGCTGTGTGAGTTAATTTAATTAAAAGTGCTTTAGAAATTAGAGACAGACATTTTAATAATATGTGTTAGCACAACGAGCTAATAATTGCAATAGAAGTGCAAAGATTCATTTTCAGTACAGATTTTCTCCTTCCACCAGTCACAGGCATAAATCCCAGCTGGATTAGGTAGTTAAATAAAACAAAATTATACTATGAAAATAGGACAAATCACATTAAATATTTATCAAGCTCTTAAAGGAGGCAGAATGTCCCTGTAGTAGATGGTACAGGAAAACAGCAACTGACTTGATACCATAAAAGTGCAGAACTTCTATTAACCAAATAAAAACTCAGACAGAAAATTCAGAGACATAAACATCACAACAAATACAACTTTTAAAATCATACAAAATACAACTTCCCAATTTTGTCAAGTTGCTTTAAATCGGAAAGGTTAATTGATTCTTTAAAATAAAATTAAGTTTTAGAAATCAGAGAGAATATTAAAACCCAGTTTTAAAATTTAAGCAGAAAACCTGCAGAAGAAACACTAAAGGCCAGTAAAGTCATTTTTAATTCAATGAAAGTGAAATTAAGATGATAAGCTATTTTACATTTCTCCTTTTTGACATGGGTTTATTTTAAACAATGGTAGGAAAATTGCAGTATAAATATAAACTCTTGACTTCCTATGAGACAACTTAGCAAAAAAGTAGTTACATTTTGTGTGATTTCCAATTAAGTAAATTAAACAGTGGAACATAAACATAGTAGGAAAATTTTACTTTACACATAAAATTTGAAACAAAGCCCCAGATTTTTAAAATTTGAAAAACAAAACAAAATTGAAGCACTTTATAACCAAGTAAGTTGCACACTATGAAGACAGCTTAGCTTGGTAATTAGATGTTTGGACCTCAGTGAGACCACTTGGAGTTAAACTTTAACTTTGATATTATTAAACTGTGATCTTGGAGAAATTTCTCTACCTGGCTGTGTCTTGGTTTCTTTGTCCATGAAATGAGAATGAGAATTACATCAAATGTTACCACTCTAGAAGGCTGAGGCAGGAAAATCACAAGTTCAAGCCCAGCCTGGGCAACTGAAATTGTGTCAAAATAAAAATACAAAAGGCTGAGAAGGTAGCTCAATGCAAAAAGCCTGAATTCAATTCCCAGTACCAAAAAAAAAAAAAAAAAAAGATATATCACATGATGTTGCAAATATGAAAAGCATTAATGTATTAAGATTACTTAACAATAAGCCTGGCACATATAAATATCATGTGGTATTTGCCATAACAATGATTGTGTCAGTGATGTTGATAGTAGTGATAACGATGACTGACAGATAACAGGTTAGCAGAAAACGCAAGACCCACTCTCCTTTGCTATTAAGATTCATACTGCTCTTTACCACTGGATATTCTGCAGATGATTGTAGGGGACATTCATAATTTCACTGTGCATACAATGAAGATAAAGTTAATAGTAAGCAGTAGCTTATAACAAACTATTTGTATATTTATAAAAATATTTGTAAAATAACAATGAGAATACTATCTATAAAATGACACCCTCAATTAATCCCTTTACAACAAAAGTTTGATACAACACATAGTAAGAACAGTAAAAGCCACAATGGTAATATTATGCCTTTTATAGGCAAGCAGACTAATGCTGAAAAAAAGAGAAACCATCCAGGAAGAAACAGTATTGTGGTGGAAGATTTATGCACACCAAGAACACCACACACACACACACACACACACACACTGTCTTTATGCTGGTGTGAAAATTAGTCTCCAGTTTGCAAAGTTTTCAGGAATACTTCCATCACACAAAATGAAACCACCTGATAAAGGCAGATCAATAAACACAATAGTAAAGACCATTTATGTGCTAGTATCAAACTACATAAGGCAATTACTATAAATTTTTAAAGAATAACTGACAAAAATCAGTCTATGCTGATGCTTTTGCAAGACAGGTGCACAAATTTATAGCAACAATCTATTAATCTATAAGGAAAATTGCACTTTTTTCAAAATAGGATTTATAAATGTTTACAAAATAGGTCTTAGGTCCAGTTGGATATCGTCTACATATGAAGACAACTTAGAAAAGTGCTCCAATAATAATAAATATCACATTTCGAAGAATGCAGTCAAACGTACATTCAAAAGAATATTCAGTCTTAAATGTGTTTATTATTAAACAAAAAATAAAGAATTCAACATATGAATCTATAAAACAATAAAAATGAATAAATATAATAAAGACTAATCAATACAGTAGAAAATACAGTAGAATTAATATGTCTAAGAACTAGTTCTTTGAAGTGGGCAATTTATACAAAAGATGAACCTTAATAAAGTTTAATTTAAAAAAGGAAATGAGTAAGAGAAAATGAAGATATAAAAATTTAAGATTCAAACTTGAAATATGTATCTTTTTCTCAGAAATCTCACTTTTATATCCACAAAAGTCCAAATAATTTATAGAAGCCTAACACAGCATCATATTAAAAGAGCCACAGCTACAACAAAATGAACTTTATGTTTCCATATGAATAGGGTGAAGTACAAAAGCTATCCATTTCAATAAAAGTAGAAAAGCAGTTTCTAAAATATAGCATCAATTTCCCAATTATTAAAAATCCCCTCATAAAAAATGATGTGGCTTGAGGGTGTCCCTCAAAGATCCACACACTGGAAGCTGGGTCTCCTGGGTGACGGCATTAAGAGGCTTAGTGAAGAACTTGGTCCCTGCACCTCCAGCAGGGATTCATGCCAATCTCATAGAAGGAAAGAGTCCTTGAGAGTGAGTTCTAACAACAGCAAGACCAGCCCCTCCATAATCCTGTGTCATTCTGCCATATCTCTTTTTTTTTTTTTTTTTTTTTTTTTTTCTGTTAAGACAAGGTCTCACTTAGTAGTTCAGGCTGGCCCTGAGCTTAGTCTCAAATTCACATCACAGCAGTCCTGCTGCCTCTGCCTCCCGAGTGCTTGGATTACAAGCATGAGCTAGGAGGCCCGGCAGTGTGGTATGTGGTACTGACTGCTGCTGGGTGTGAGTCTCCACACCCAGTATGATATGTGGCTACCAGGGATCGAACCCGGGCCCTTGCACTTGCAAGACAGGTACTGGAACCACAGAGCTAAATCCCCAGCCCCCATATCTCTTTCTTATGCATGCTCCTACCATGATGCCACCATCATTAAGTGGCATAACCCAAGTGACCTTCAGCAGCAGAACTCATGTGGCTATTTGATATAGGATCTTCAGCCTCCAAAACAGTGAGCTACAGTATATAAGCTTCTTTTTTTTTTATAATGAATCCAGTCTTGGGTATTTTGTTAAAGCACCAAAAATCAGACAATAAAATGGGAATTAAAGTGTATACTTATGATAGCAAGGCCAGGGATTTAGCTTCGTGGCTCCAGCATCTGCCTGGCAAGAGGAAGGTCTGGCAGATAACCACATATCACAGTGCTGGGCACGGTGGCTCATGCCTGTAACCCCAGCACTTGGAACGCAGAGACAGGAGGACTGCTGTGAGTTTGAGGCTGGCCTGGGCTACATAGTGAGTTCAGGGCCAGTTTGAACCATTTTGTTTAATAAAGTGAGACCATGTCTCAAAAAGAAAAAGAATATTAACATCAAATTTCAAGACAACCAGTAGCAGCAGACTTTTAAAAGATAATAAAGGTGTTCTCATTAAGATGTGCAATAACAGAAATATTCCCACAAACACCTCTGCTATTTAATATTATGATGGAGCTGGGTATGGTGGTGCACACCTGTAACACCAGTACTTGAGACGCTGGGGCAGGAGGATTGCTACAAATTCAAAGTCATTCTGGGCTACATAGTGAGAAGACCTTGTCTCCAAAATATTAAATGAAGAAAGAAGGTTATGAGTTTCTTTGGAGGAGTTCCAGTCTTCAACTTCACATTGGATATTGACTCCTAGATTCCAGTGCAGACTTTTCAGACCCCAGCACATATAATTTTAACCCCCAAATTCCCATTAGCAATCTATAGTCCACATAGTGGTAGAATACCTACATCACACCTAGCCCAGCAACTTAACACTATGTTCTATGTATAAAATACCACATGTTGGAAAAGACTAAGTGGAAGTTTCAACAGTTCAGGACAGAATGTGTAGCTTCTGGGAAGATAGCAGAGTGGTGAAGAGCAGAGAAACAGCCTCTCCGAGATTTTGTGTCTAGTGGCTGAAATATAACAATATGAGAGAGAGAGAAGAGGGAAGTAGGTTCTCAGGACCCAGCAAGGATCTGAAGTGAGAACTGAAGCATTCAAGAGTGAAGAGAGGGGCCGGGGATTTAGCTCAGTGGTTCCAGCGCCTGTCTTGCAAGCGCAAGGACCTGGGTTCGATCCCCGGTAACCACATACCTATACTGGGTGTGGAGACTCACCCCAGTAGCAATCAGCACCACATACCACAGTGCCGGGCGTGGTGGCTCACGCCTGTAATCCCAGCACTCGGGAGGCAGAGGCAGGAGGATTGCTGTGATGAGTTTGAGGCTGAGCTCAGGGCCAGCCTGAACTACAAAGCAAGACCCTGTCTCAAAAAAAATGAAAGAAAGAGATATTGAGGACTACAACTTGATGAACCCTCCCCCCACAGAATTAATCCACCAGTCAAGGCAAGTAATTGAAAAGAAAAGTGGTAAATGGGTCTCAACAACAGGAAAATAGCATGACAAAAATAAGTCATAACCTATCAGTTATAGCCATCAATTTAAGTGATTGCAAATAAACCAATTGAAAGAAGCAGACTGGCAAAATGGGTCAAGAGACAAGATCCAACATGATGCTGGATACAAAAGACACAGTTCATTCAAAAAGAAATTCATAGACAGAAAGTCAAAGGATGAAAAACAATACTCCATGTAACAGCATCCAGAAAAAAAGCAGGGATCACTATTCTACTGGCAGACAAAGGGATGTTGAAACCAAGATTGATGGAGGGAAACAAAGAAGGTGACTTTATCCTTGTAAAGGGAACAATCAAAAAGGAAGAGATGACAATCATAAATATATATGCACCAAATACCAGCACATCCAAATATATATAAAACAAATATTAAGAGTCATAAAAAAATCCAGTAAGAACCATCAAAAATAGACAGGTCAATTAGACCAAAAAAATCAATAAAGATATATCAGAATTGAACACTGTCTACAGTGTTCCACCCCCAACATCAGAATATACATTCTTCTCAGCTTTCTATGGGATAGTCTCCAAAACAGACCATCTACTAGTGCACAAAACGTGCTTAAGTAAATGTAAAGGAATTTAAATTATCCCAAGCGTATTATCACACCATAGTGCAATTGCACTAGAAATCAATGGCAAAATAAAGCACAAAAACTATAAATTAACATAGAAATTATAAACTATAGATTAACTATAGATTAGAAACTATAGATTAACATAGAAATTAAATAACATCCTCCTGAACAACTAAGGGAAACAGGTGAAATTAAAGAAGAAATTACACAGTTTCTACAATTAATAATGTTCAAAAATACAAACTAGCACTTCTGGGAAGCAGGAAAAGCAGTCTCTCATGAGAAATTTATAGTGGTAAATTCCCACATCAGAAAAACAGGGAAAGCTCAAATGAACAGCCTAATGTTGAACCCCAAGCTTCTAGAAAGAGAAAAGAAGTCCAGCCCAAAGTTCATATGAGGTAGAAATTTATAAAGATGAAAACAGAAATTAAGGAAAATAGGACAAAGAAAATAGTACAATACAATCAATGAATCAAGGAGTTAGTTCTTTGAATGATTAAATAGAATAGGCAAACTCTTGGCAAACTATCAAAAAGAAAGACTTAAATACATGCAATTAGGAATGCAAAGGATACAACTTGAGGGGAGGAAGCAAAGGGAAAGAGAAACTTTTATGGTAAAAACAAAAAGTGGAAACAAAGCTTATGTATATAGGGTGTGGGTGGTTGTAGGAAGGGCAGGGGAATGGGAAAAAATGAGAACTAAGATACTCCATGCACAGGTGAACATTCTCAATGATGAATGTGATCATAATATATACCTAGAATGTACCAATAAACTCAATAAAGGAGGATAAAAAGGATGAAATCACAAAAGATCCTGCCCAAATGCAGAAGATCATCAATTTCTACTTTAAGAATTTGTACTCTGATAAGATGGAAAACACAGAAGCAATGGCCAGATACCTAGTTACATATGTATTACCAAAGCTGAATCAAGAAGATAGAAAAATTCTAAATATACTAATATTATTGGTATAATGGTTAATTATTGGTATAATTGGTTAATGAAATGTAAGATGTAATTAAAAACCTGCTAACAAAGAAATGCCAAATTCTTGTTGGTTTCATTGATGTTTGCCGTGAGAAATTTAAGGAATGTGTAAATCTACCACTCCTCAAACTGTAATGAAATTGAAAGGAGGGCTAGGGATTTGGCTCAGTAGTTCCAGTGCCTGTCTGGAAATTGCAAGGGCCCAGGTTCGCTCCCTGGTAACCACATACCACAATGCCAGGGCATAGTGACTCACACCCACCAGCAAACAGTACCACATACCACAGTGCAGGTGTGGTGGCTCACACCTATAATCCCAGCACTCAAGAGGCAGAGGCAGGAGGATTGCTGAGTTGGAGGATGAGTTCAGGACCTGCCTGAATTACAAAGCAAGACCTGTCTCATGAGAAAATGAAGTGGTAAATGAGTTGTAGTATGTATCGTTGATATTGTGAAATAGAAAATATTTAAAAGGAAAGAGGGTGTAGAGTTAAGTAACAAGGAGAAAAAGAATGTGACAGTAATAAAGAAAAAAGGAAATAAAGATTATATATATAGGGTGTGGGGAGTTGCAGGGCGGGTGGAAAGGGGAAAAAATGAGAATCAAGTCATGTCATATTTGGTACAAACTCTCAATGTTGAATGCGATAATGATGT